>JASAMX010008158.1:0-77470 GCA_030248175.1 Microlaimidae sp. YZB2_3 | reverse complement strand
GCTAGTGTGTATTTCTTAAAAAACGTGATATAAAAAATATGCCGTCTTTTATTTGTTTTTTAACGCCACAAATGTACAATTTTAATTGGTCTTTTCATGTCTTCTTTTGCTACTTAAAGATTCAGAAATATGTTTTTTTGAGCTTTGGTCTTTCTTAATATAAGTAAAATAAAAACCATTGTGAGAAAAAGTTTTGTTAATGATGGGTATTCTAAACAAGTTGTAATCGTTAAAAATAGATAGATTTTGACAAAACTTCGCAGAAAGGTATCCAAGATGCCCAAAAAATTAAGTTCAAATTTTATTTAATTAACGATCAGTTTTTAATTTTTTTGTTTTAGTCCTTTTAAACTTATAAACAAAATTGTGTAATTAGCCACAACCGCACAATTTTAATTGGTCTTTTCATGTCTTCTATACTATTTTAAGACGTTTGCGAGATATAATTCAGACATATGGTTTTTCAGTTTTGGTCTTTTCTAATTTAAGTAAATAACAACCAATGTGAAAAATAGTTTTGTTAACGATGGGTATTCTAAACAAGTTGTATTAGTTAATAATAGATAGATTTTGACAAAACTTAGCAGAAATTTACCCAAGATGACCAAAAAGTTAAATTCAAAATTTATTCAACTATTTTTTTGCGAATAAAAACAATAGTAGCAAAAGTCTGTTCTTTGATAAAAAAATCTTAAATTTTGATCAAATTTTTCGCAACTTTTTTATTGTGATATTTAGACTATATATAAATAAAGTACTACAGAATAAAGCAAACCAAGCGATGCTGGTTTACAAAAATAAAAATAGGGTATATGTATTAACAATTTCAGCAATTTTGCGCCACTTATATAAATAAACCAGTCATATTTCATAAAAGTTAGAGAGTGAAAGTATTGGTTGAGATAATACCAAATTGCTTAGATTTGATTGGTTACGGGTATGCTTATTTTAATTATCAGAACAAATAAAGCCACGTCAGATTTGCCTTTAGTAATCAATGTTCCTACCACAAACATAATGTTTCGCAGCTGAAGCTATGACGATTTAAAGCATGAAGTCCCTCCAGAACTGCATAGATCCGTAGCTTCGCTTATTAATAAATACTCTAAAGCTTAGCTAACCGTAACTATATTTTACGTTATTTCTTTTGCGTTTTCCGAAACTAGTTTTTAATATTTTTAAAAGTTTTGAAAAAAATCATCACAAAAAAGGTCGCATTTTCGGGCTAAGAGGGTGTTTTGTAGTTCTAGGAAAGATCATTACTGGTATATTTATTGCATTAGTACTAAAAATATTCTTATTTTGTGTTTTAAAACTATACAATACTTCTATAAATATATTTTATTCATTTAAAAATGCGTACATTAAAAACTCCATGTGACTTATGTGTGTGTTTATTTCTTTTACATGCAAAATGACAACGGTAATTAAGCAAAAAAAGAGGACGCACGATTAAAGTGGGCAATTTTGAGATCCACTCTCGTTTTTTTCAAGAACAACATTTTTTCATTACTTTTATTTAACGTGCGCTTATTTAAACCCAATCCAGTTTTAAATATATACTTTTGATTTTTGTTTTATGTCGTTATATTTAGGTTTTATATAATGTTCGTTTGAAGTAAAAGAGATCGTGCACAAATGTCTTATAAAAATTTAAAAATATTCAACATTTTTTAATATTATTTAAATTTTGACATCGTTTATTTCAATTGCCAATATTGAAGCTTACAAAAATATCTTTGCGATGATTTGGGGTCGATGGAGCCTAGAGAATTTGGAACCACAAATAGGGAACTTGGAGCCAAAAATAAAAACTGCTAAAACGTGTACCTAAGCCTAAGCGAAACCTAAAATTTATCCCAAACCAATTTTTTTCTGAAAGGCTCCAAGTTCCCTGCTTGTGGCTCTAAAGACCCCGTACCTTTGCGATATATGCTTTTTGTCTCTCCCATATTTTTGTTTTGGCGCCCGGAAAAAATGCATTCTGCAAATTATCTTCGGAAAGAATATCTTCTGAAAGACTTTTAAATTTTCAAATAAAGAAAACTTTTTTCCTAAGCCAAAGCGAAACCTTAAAGTCAAGCTAAAACGACATAAAAAAGTCTAAAAAAAGCTTTAAAAGTTTTTAATAATACTGAATAATTTACTGCTGAAAGAAGATATTTTTTCCGGAAGATATTTTGCAGAAGGTATTTTTTCCGGACACCTTTGTTTTCTGGGTTGTATTGAATGTATTTTTCAAAAACTCGGTTGAATTACTGTATGGTGTTATTTTTGCTTTTTGGTCATTTAAAACTCATATTGATACGTTGTTTTTAAATTTTTTGACTTTTAAAATCTCACTTCATCTACATATCGGTGTGCCACTGATGTCAAATAATAATAACGATTGCAAAAAACCCTAATTTTATTTCGAGTAATAAATATCCAAATTTACACTTTAATAACTAGTTAAAGATTATTATTGTTATTTTTGATGTTTTAGACATTAATTTTGCAGATATTTTTTGATGTTTTAAAAAAATTAAATATAAAAAATTTAAGTTACACAGATGATATCCATTTTTTATTTCGTTAGACATTTTTTTGAAAAAAATAAACTTATAATAGAATAAAAACCAAAAGAATTAATTAGTCAAATGTGAAATTACTTTTCTTATAAAATTTGAGGAAAAACATTAGCTTGTTTTAAAAAAATTAAACCTTTTTTCATAAAATTCTTAAAACCACATAGGTTACTACGAAAAATTTAAAGTCCGTCCCACTTTTAGTGAAAATTTCTTGTCCAGCATAAAGATGTAGATGTCCATGTTATTTTTATATATTCAACACTCATTATGAAATTCCCCAGACTGTAATCTTTGCAATGATGTCTCATTTCGCCTAATCCGTTTTGCGATTGGGGAGTAAAGTCCTTCCCCTCTTTAGTAAAAATATGTCCCAGTATGAAGATGCCCATGTACATCTTTTCAAAAAAACATAATATTAAAAAATTCTGGCTTTCTATTGACTAATTATTCTAACCAATAAGTTTGAGCCAATTCAAAGACAAGTCTTTTTTCAACTTTCAAAGTTCGTAAAAATGCGTTGTCCAACCTAAAGATGTCCATGCGATTTTTTTTAATTTCAATCCTTTTAAGATATTTCCCATTTAGCCCAATCCTTTCTGCGGTTGGGGAGAAAGATCATTCCCTTCTTTATGAAAAAAACGTCCAGTATAAAGACGTCCATGTTTATTTCTTTCCAAAAATTATATTCTGGCTTTATATTGGCTAATTACTCATAGCAATTAGTTTGAGCCAAATCAAAGACAACAAGTTTTAAATTCCGAAATCCATTGGCGAAAATGTGTTGTCCAGTGTAAAGATGTCCATGTAAAAATTTTTTAGAAATTCGACCCCCTTTCGACACCCCGGGGTATAAGCTTTCCAGTGATACCTCATTCAGCCTAATCCGTTTGGTGGTTAGGGAGGAGTAGGGAACACACATATACATAGACACACACACATGGATTTTTCTTTGTGTTACAAATATATAAAGTTATATTAATAACAATGAATAAAAAGTAATATATATTTTGTATGATTAATAGTTGCTAAAACTTATCTCATATTATTTTATAAACTTTTTTTTAGTTGTGCGCATTGGAAATTAATTAAATATTTAAGTGCAAATGACGTTATGTCAAACCTTTGTGTTTGCGTTATTCTTTTCTCTGTACAGAGAAAAGAAAAAAATGTTTGTAACTTTTAATTTGCTTTTTTGCCAGAAACTAATTTGACACCGCGTGCCGTCCAACAAAATTTCGGATGTTGGTTAGTCTCAAGTGTTTTTGCAAACAGAAAAATAAACTCGTATTGGCGTTTTCTACCCGGAATCGTCTATCAAACGTGCATTCTAATGCTGTTTTTAAATAAAAAACTGACTTTAAACCACTAATTATTTTTAAAATGTTTTATGTTTTATCTAAGTCTTTTCATTTTTTAAAATTAAAGCTTTTAAATAACTTTTGTAAGAATAAACTATTATAACCCGGTAAGGACGGGGTACTTGAATTGGCAAAAATCGTATTTTACCTGCCTCCTACCTGCCTTCATCGGAAATTTTGCTGCCACCCACCTGCCTCCTACCTACCTCCACCCTGCCTCCTACCTGCCTCAGAGGCAGTTTTAGCTGCCTCCTATCTGCCTCCTAACCTGTATATGCTTCAACACAGGAGGCAGGGCCATCTGCCTCCTATCTGTCTCCAAGGCAGGTTTACCTACCCCCAGCCTGCTCTTAGCTGCCTTCGAGGCAGTTTCACCTGCCTCCTCCCTGCCCCTACCTGCCTCCGAGACAGTTTAGCTACCTCCTAACCTGTATATGCTTCAACACAGGAGGCAGGGCCATTTGCCTCCTACCTGTCTCCAAGGCAGTTTTACCTGCCTCCAGCCTGCTCTTAGCTGCCTCCGAGGCAGTTTCACTTGCCTCTTCCCTGCCCCTACCTGCCTCCGAGACAGTTTAACTGCCTCCTAACCTGTATATGCTTTAACACAGGAGGCAGGGCCATCTGCCTCCTACCTGTCTCCAAGGCAGTTTTACCTGCCTCCAGCCTGCTCTTAGTTGCCTCCGAGGCAGTTTCATCTGCCTCCTCCCTGCCCCTACCTGCCTCCGAGACAGTTTTAGCTGCCTCCTAACCTGTATATGCTTCAACACAGGAGGCAGGGCCATCTGCCACCTACCTGTCTCCAAGGCAGTTTTACCTGCCTCCAGCCTGCTCTTAGCTGCCTTCGAGGCAGTTTCACCTGCCTCCTCCCTGCCCCCTACCTGCCTCCGAGGCAGTTTTAGCTGCCTCCTATCTGCCTCCTAACCTGTATATGCTTCAACACAGGAGGCAGGGCCATCTGCCTCCTTCCTGTCTCCAAGGCAGTTTTACCTGCCTTAACCCAGCTGTTAGCTGCTTCCGAGGCAGTTTTACCTGCCTCCTACCTGCCTCCTACCTGCCTCCAGTCTTCCGGAAGCAGGTTCAAGAGCCGTCCTTACCGGGATAAGATATTTTAAGCTTAGTTGAAAAAATCCCAGGTTCTTTATTAATAGTTTCCGATTACAAACTCTTCTAAAAAAAAGACGATCTTGTCTGAAAAAAATATTAACTGGCAGATTTTATAATTTATGCTGATTTTTAGCATATTTGTATGATTCTCCCAGAGCTTCTTTTATTGTGTAATATCACCACACATTAAATGCTAAAAAAAACTCTAATCATGAGAAATACGATAAATTTAGTCACAGCCGTTATAAGATTTATGTGACTGCTACTTTTTTTAAATTCCAAAACACAGAAAGTTTAAATGTAACAAATCACAGTCACGGTTATTTTATACATGTTTTGACTCATTCTGCCATACCGATGTCACATTGTACTAGCGCCGTGCTGGCTGCCGTTTCGTGTGTTTTGTAAATAGGGAACCGATTAAGAAATTCTTTGTGTTCACTTTGATGCGGAAAGTGAGACGCCTTTCTTTCTCGTTATGTGCGTTTTTTCGTTTCTCGCCCTCGATCAAAAAGCAAAACGGATATTATTTTCAAATAAAAGTTGTAATTTTGTTTACCGTAATATGTTTCCGGTTCGCTTCGTTAAAATTTATCTATTTGCTTTAATTATTAGTTTGAGGTTAACAAAAATTAAATTGTAAAACGAAAATGTTGCTGAATAAAAATATAATATAATCCAACCCAAATAGAAGTGAAAATCCTTTCAATTTTAAGCGAATTTACAAACAAATATGGATTTTATCAATCCAGTCAGAGTAAAAATTTCTGAAACCGAATGTTGTTTGCTTTTAGCTATAGGCTATATTTTTGTTTTTAACATAATATAAAACATAATTCTATGCAAAATAAATAAAAAAAGAGAGATATTGGAACTATATTTTGGCTTTTTCAGCTTTCCTGACTAATATTCCGGATTGTTTATCCCAACATCGGTTAATTTAAGTTTTTTTGTCAACTTGGATTATTTACAGCAACGCTATTCTTTGTTAGGTTTCGTTTTTTTAATAAGAAAAACAAGCATTTTAAACCGTATTTACCAATAGTTTAAGCTGAAAATTTGTTTTCATGCATTGTGCGTAAGTGTAAACAGGTATTATAATGCATTGTGCATCGTGCATTGTGCATTATGCATCGTGCATATTGTGCATTGTGGGTAAGTGTGAACGTTTTTTGGTAATGTGTCAGGTTTTCTTCCTTTTTCTTTAGCACGGTCGACATTGTACACCTGATCGTAGCACAATGGTTTTTGGTAGGTGTGCCATTTGTACAATCATCATCATCAGTATTTTCTATTTTAATATTTTGGCAGTTATATGTAATATCCTCACGTCCACTTTTTAAATCATTGGTGTGTATTTATTATTGTATAATACGATTATTGATCTAAATTTTATCCGGTTCATTATATTATTTCACATGTAAAACAACAGCTAATGATCGAAATTTCGGCAGTTGACATAAATAAACTGAGTTATAAAAATTTAACAGCATTTTTAGTTTTTCTGTATTGCAGTTTCACAAACCATAATTGACTTTTTTCGAAAATTCACCGAACACTTTATAAAGTATTCAGTGAACTCTTTCATTTATTTGACATCCATTGAACTGACAAATTTTTTTTTTTTTGGTGTGCCCCGCTTTTTTTTCGTTTGGCCCTTTGTTTTTTTTTGTCTTGGTGTGAGAAAGTGTGTGTTTCGTGTGAATTTCGTTTTGGTTTGCTGCGCTTTGTGTGATTCCTCTTTTTTTCCGCCCTTCCGTGCGACTACCCTGTTTGATTGTTCTTCTGCGTTATGAATTCCTTAAAGGTGCAGTATACTAATTTACATGGTGTATTTTTTTATTGCTGTTTAGTTAATACTAATCGATGTATCAGGTCACACTGAGAAAAAAATTGTATTACACCAAAAATTAATTCCCAACGGTTAACGAGTTATTAACAAGAATACCGCTTGGTTATTTCCAATGTTGTTTTTATACACCATTTTTCAAAAGAAAACATTTCTACTGAACGGATATTAACAAAACTTAATGGAATTCATGCTAGGGTACCAAAAAGTTAAAATTTCAAATTTGGTTCGATTCTAAAAAGTATTAGATGAATAATACCAATTTAAAAATACCATATTTCAAAAATGATGTATGGTGTTTGCTTTATGGTGTGTTTTAGAAGATTTTTATAATTGCGAAATGTAAAGTTTAAAGAAGCGAAATGTCTTTTTTATACGTAGTTCCCTTTTTTTAAAAGTAAAACTTTAATATAGCTAACGGATAATACCAAAATAACAGCAAACAAAAAAAAACACACCAACACCATAAAAACAAATTATTTTTTTTAAATGGCAGTACTCATTTAATACTTTTTTTAATTGCACCAAATTTAAAACTCTAGCTTTTTGGTACCCTAGCGTAACTTTCTATCAAGTTTTATTAATATCCGTTCAGTAGAAACGTTTTCTTTTGAATAATGGTGTATAAAAAACAACATTGGAAATAACCAAGCGATATTCTTGTTAATAACTCTTTTACCGTTGGGAATTAATTTTTGGTGTAATACAATTTTTTTCTCAGTGTGACCTGATACATCAATTAGTATTAACTAAAAAGCAAATAAAAATACACCACGAATTAGGTGTAGGGGGCTTTTATTTTTCCTTTTTTTTTTTTTTTTGTGCGTTTCCTTTGTGGGTGGTTGGGGGGGGGGTGGTTTATAATACACCAAATAAGAAGTCAAAAGGGAAAGCCACCGAGGGACCATCCTGGTCCCTCCCGGTGGGGGGGGGGATAACCCACCAAAAGCTAAATGTATACTACCAAATTTCGGTTCACAAAAAAAGGTTGATTAGAATATAGCTAGGTTTTTTTATAGTTTTTTTACAGTTTAAAATAAATTTTAATGCATAGTTTATAGGTTTTAAAGCTTTTAAAGCTTTAAAACAACATTAGGCTTATAAAATTTATTTTTATAGTTTTGCCCCACACCCCCTACCCTATAGTTATTGTTTTTGTTACACAAATATTATGTTTGTATTTAAAAGATATGTTTTTTTTTTTTTAAAAAAAAAAAAACCCATTTAAAAAATTTTTCCCCAAAAAATATGTTCCTATAAGTTATTTATAATTATTATAATAATATCTATAGAAACAATTATAAGAATAATATTAATTGGTTGAATATCAGTGCTTTAGGAAATACTGATGCTTTCGCTGCGTTTTCCTTGTATTTTATTTATTTCCAATTAAATTTCACGGGAAAAATAATAATTTCAAAAATAATACTATGCGTTGCGCCGCATTGAGAAGCAGTGAAAATCGTCATAACTGACTGATAAGTTTTCTTTCACATGGTTTTATTTTTACCAATGTTTTCAGAAATTAATATAATAACAAGGAATGGATCATAGTATGCATAATCACATGCAGGATATGGGGGATTCTATGGCTGAGCCGGAGCCTACTGCCCTCATGAATCATTCCGCCACGCCGGAATTTCATTACAGCGGTGGCCATTCCGGAATGGCCATGTTTTTCTACACCAAGTTGGACGCTTACGTTTTATTTCAACGATTTCGGGTCGGATGTCCGAAAAGTGAGGTTTTTTTCAACATACTGTTGATGTATATCTATGTATTATTTTGAATTTAACACATTAAAATTGTAATTTTCTTAGATGCAGTACGCGGTTCAAGAAAAGGCATAAAAGTAAATTATTTAATTTTGTTAAATAATATATGTTAAAAAATGACGTTTTTGCCGAAACAACAATTAATTACAATTAAACGTTGTGTAAATTAAAGTTGGAAATGAACCGGACCTGGATTTTAGAAATTTATAGCGGTACGCGTTAATTTTTTAGCGGTGCGCGCTGGACAAGTTTTTTTATAATAAGTTTTATAAATGTTATTTTTCCCAAATTTTATAAATGTGATTTAGTAAATGTTCATAAACAAAGCCACACCAATTTTTTTGCACCGACTTTTGACGGCTGAAATTTTATGAGTTGTCTCATGGACTTCAAAATAAGAATAAATTATTTCAAAATTATACATTTTTCACCTATTATTGGTTCAAGTTTAGTGATTAAAACCAAAGGCTCACCTTCAAAAGAGTCCTGGCACAAAAGAGTCCTGAAAAAAATCGCAGCTGGCACAAAAGAGTCCTGGCACAAAAGAGTTTTCACAGAAAATTCCTGGAGAAAATGCGTTCATGCGCCCAAGTGCTGCAAGCGCTGAGGTTGGCACAAAAGAGTCCTGGCATAAAATCAATTTTCAGAGCTGATATACAACGTTCACACCTCAGCTGTCTTCCAGCTTATGACGTATTTCAACACGTCGTTACTTTGACACAATCAGTCAGAAGCGTCGTAAAATACTTGTAACTGTGAGTCTTTTTATATCTTAACAAACAAATAATCTAAACCAAATGAGTCAGAGTCACGTTGATTTTATACTGATTGTGACTCTTTGTGTAAAAATAACGACAAACAGTAAATTTAAAAGATTTTTAGCCAAAATATTTTTTTAAAGTTGCTATTTTTTTCTTGGGAAAACAAATGTTTATTTCAATATTTACGGTTTTCAATTCTTTCATTAGCGACTGGAGAAAAGTAACAAGTTATAAAACTGTATCAGAGGCATGCTTAGAAACACCTGGAAGGAGGCAAGTAAAACTACCCCAAAAAACAACCTCGAAGGTTTGTAGAAGCAGAAAAAACATTTTCAAGTCAGATAAATTTCTTTGTGAGCCGCTTTAATTTTTCTAAAAGCAGGTAGAAGGTAGGTAACTTTAAAGAGGCACATACATATACTCAGGAAAAGGTCATTAAGTGAGAGTGATGGTTGGGAACCAAGATACCAAGGCTTTCGCCAGTATCATAAATTTATTTTTTTAGCGTTCGCTATTATTTTTTTTACCTGTTGTTGTTTCTATTCTAAATGTACGCATTGGCGTTAATCATCAACAGTTTACTTTAAAGCTTTGGCAAACAAAATATTTTAAAATATAAAGACATTGTAACAATTATGGTTAAATTATATCTGGCTGACGCTGAAAATAAGAATGCAGAGATGAGGGGACCAATTAGAATTGTGCGGTAATGGGGTTTTTTTTAAACAAATAAGAACACAAATTTTTTTTTGATTCCACCTTTTAATAAAATATACAAAAATTAACCAACTGTAGCCCTTAAAAAATTTGTATTTAGGAATTATTAAAATACAGTCTTTAATCTTTGCGGTCAGTTAGATTTTATTTGCCAATACAATACTAAATACATCAAATAAAACAAATATATAAACGAAATATTCAAATTTAATAACAAATTACAAACTGCTTCAAAGTCTATTTTAAAAGCTGTCTTTTTGTGTTTTTTGTTTGTTTTTTTAAAATGTGCAGTTGTGCGCAATGGCACGCAAAAATCCCAGTGGTCTGGTCATTTGGTCTTCTGACATCTGTTCGTTCTTACAATTACGACCAAAACACTTGTTTGATAAAAATTGTAATATTTTAACTATGAACAAAAAATTTAAACTAAAATCATGGTTTAGACATGATTTTGTTTAACATGCACTCAATTATGACAAAAACACTAATTTAATATTATATGATTTATACCCAAATACAACAATGATTTTTTTCCCATTTTTTAAACGCCCTATAAAGCTTTAAGCGTTTTAATAACTAAATAATAAAAATACTTGAAAGGAATTAATTTTTTACCAGCGAAATTCCTCACACAACCTCTTAGGAGGCTAATTAAAAAAAACAAATAACAAACTGGAAGACAGCTTAGGTGTGAACATTGTATGTCAGCTGTGAAAATTAATTTTATGCCAGGACTCTCTTGTGCCGACCTCAGCGTTTGCAAAGCTTGGGCGCATAAACGCATTTTCTCCAGGACTCTTTTGTGCCAGCTGCGATTTTTTCAAGACTCTTTTGTGCCGGGACTCTTTTGTGCCGGACTTAACCTTAAAAGTGCATCATCTTGTTTGCTCGCATATAAAATCACCACTTGGGGCAAGCAAAAAATTAACTAAAGTTTTGTGATTTGGTAAGTATTCGAAAATAAAATACTTTCTTGATGACTCAAGAGCAGTATATAGCATTAAAATCAACTTTAAAACAAGATATAAGAAATTTATTAATTATATTTCATTTATTCCAAAAATTAATTGTTTTTTTTATAATTTTTTAGATATTCTTAAAAACTTTTTGTGTGTGTTTGTGTCATACGTGGGCAAGTTAGTCCGGAGTGGGGGGTTAAACCTCGAATTCGGGGGGGGGGGGGTTAAAAACCGAGAAACGCAAAATACCCATATCCTTTTTTTATGGAGTGAATTTTACCCATATTGTTTTTTGATTTTAAAAGAAAAATAGGTAAAAAACGATAATTTTAGGTCAAAAAGTCTTTTTTATTGCATTTTTGAGCTTTTTATTGCTTAAAACATTCATTTTGACCTCAAAACTTAAGTTTAGAGGCAGTTAGAAGTCATTTTAAAGACATTTTTTTCTTCATTTTTCCAAAATTGGAGGGTTACCTTTTCTCCCCCCCCCACTTCTGAGTGGGGGGGGGTTAAACCCCCTTCTTAGAATTTGGCGGGGGGGGGGGTTAACCACCCCTACCCCCCGTGCCCATGTATGGTTTGTGTAAGATAAAATTGTAATTGTAAAATTGTAAAATTGTTTACTGATTTTTTAACGAGTGAGTATCTTAAAAGGGAACTGTTTTAAGAGTTTCTTTAGAGTTTTTTTAACTTTGATTTTTGAAACTTGGTCAAATAAAATTAAATCAAAATTTAAAAGAGTAAAAACAACTAAGGCTGGTTCACTAACGGCATATTACCGGCTAAGTTATTACAGTTATTGAGAACAGTTTTTATTTATTAAAATCGTTTTTTTATCTTAACGGTGTCCGGAAAAAATACCTTCAGCAAAATATCTTCCGGAAAAAATATCTTCTTTCAGCAGTAAATTATTCAGTATTATTAAAAACTTTTAAAAGTTTTTTTAAACTTTTTTATGTCGTTTTAACTTGATTTTAATGTTTCGCTTAGGCTTAGGAAAATAAAATTTTTCTTTAGTTGAGAATTTAAAAGTCTTAAAAATATCTTTCCGAAATATTTTTGCGGAATGCTTTTCCGGCGCCATCTTAACAAATCTCTTAAATTTCCTAGTTTAAATATAAAAATGAATGTTTTTAACAATATGATGAATATTCATTTTAAATACAAGCTAATAAATTGACTATTTGGTTATTAAATTGGTTTCATTTATATTATTATTTTTTTATTTTCAGCTATGTAAATTATTTATTCTGATAAGCGAAACACATTATATTAAAAAATGTTGTTATAAAACTATTTTAAATTTTTAAAGAATAACGGGTTGTTAACAAACGACTAACTTAACCGGTAGTTTAGTTAAGATGCCTTAGTCGACCGGCTTTAAGGGTCTCATATTAAATGTAAAAAATATACGAAAATAACTTAAAGGCTGGAATTTATTAAATGAATTTTATTCGATTTAATTAAACAATTTGTTTATTGTTTTTGTACGTGGCACTTGAAACTAAATTATACCCTGTGAATAGCTTTAAACCTTTCTCAAAGCGCTCAACCTTGAAACCTTTTTTTAAAGTTTTTTTTAATTAAAAAATAATGTTTAAGTATTCACCTGCAATTTTTTTCCCGCCCACTATGATTTTCTAATTTTCTAAATTTGCTGAGTTTTTTAAACGGCTTAAATTTTATGTAACTTTTAAGCTTTATAATTTTTTCAAAGTACATAGAAAAATTTCTGTGCTTAAGAAGTTTTCAGCAATATTTATATTATTTTAAAGAACTAAATTGCTTTATTTAAAAATGAAGTCATATTGCGTTATATTACATCATAATTTACATTTGGAAAATTTAATACATTTAATAAGAAAATATTAATTATACAGCCGAATTTTTGTTTGCATTAAGCGTATTACATATTTAAGTACGTTATACAAAAATCAAAATGATTTTTCATTAAAAATTATTTTGTGTATAAAAAATACGCAAGATCATACATACTTTTAGCACTAATTTTGCCACAAAATATCAGATGCACGCATGCACGAACGCACGTATGCACGCACGCACACACACACGCACGCACACACGCACGCACACACACACGGACGGACGGGTGTACGGACGTACGCACGCACGAACTCACGTACGGACGCACGTACGCATGCACGCACGCACACATGCACGCATGCACGCACGCACTTACGCACGCACTAACGCATGCGCGCACGGACGGACAGACGGACGGACGCACACATAGTGTTGCATTTTAGTCCAAGTTATTCAAGTTTTTCCAAAAAATTTTCTTGCCTTTTCCGCGTTTTAGTGAAGATAAAAACGATGCAACTAAAACCGCTTATTAATTTAATTATCTTTAAATACAAAAATTAATAAAACGGTTTAAAACCACACAAAACGTCAATAAAACAAACAACACTTACAATATATGGGATATCTTTTGTCTTGTTTCTGTTGTTGCAATGGTCAAAACATATGTGGGTTTTTCGCTAGGAAGTTGCGAAATTAAACAATGTTGTATGCGCTATAATTTATTATTCATAATAATATATAAATTTTATTGCAAAGCTCCCTTTAAGTTATATTAATTTGACTTTTACAAAATTAATAATCGTTTAAATTTCACTTTCAGCTTTGGGTATTGCTGTTGCGGTCATAGTGGTGCTTGCTATTTTTTACGAGGGTCTGAAAGCTTTGCGGGATCACTTGAATCAGCATCACTGCCTTCGCTGCTCTCAAGATTCCAGAAAAATCAGACCCGACGCTCCATCTGTGAGAGAGTCCATCGCCGCCAACGCCACCCGTCTCATATTCTCCCCTAACCATTTGGTGCAAACCCTAATGCACGCTCTGCAAATCACTGTATCCTACTGTCTCATGCTCATCTTTATGACCTACCAGGTGTATTTGTGTGTGGCAGTTGTGGTCGGTTGTACGGTGGGTTATTTCTTTTTCGGCTGGATAAGCTCCAGAACCACTAGGAACGATCACTGCGGTTAAACAACCTGCTGAAATTGATCGATATTATGAACTCGCAAGACTTAAAATAATACTAATACAATCCTTTGTGATATTTTGCATATTTTGACTTTCAAGTATAAAAAGATTTGTAAGCAGCATTTTCTATTTTAATATTGTTTTTGGGTTTTGTTAAATTAATTATGGGTACTGCGACGTTTAACAACCTTTGTTTGTGTGCAGTTGCATTGAATTTGTTTGCAGTTGTAATGAAAATCTTCGGCATTTATCGAAAAATAAATTACTTGATTACAAAATATTCAACTCAGAGTAATTATTATTGTAAAAATCAATTAAATGATTGTAATTTCTTTACTAATGACAAGACTAATGTAATGAAATTGTAGTAAGTTATTATTTTTTTAAATCCCACATTTTTTGCGATAAAAAATATTTTTTCAAGTAAATCCAAACATTAATAAAAGTGGTTACAGTATAGTAATCTAATCAAAAATATATAATACTATATAATATATTAAGGAAAAATATGACACTCAGTCTCAGAAGCGAAACTATTTGGTGCCATTTTTTGAGCACTGCCATTAAGTATTGTGCGCATAAAATGGCAAAACAACTGTTCTTATTTAGGCATGTGTCGTGTAAATGGGCACTGCTAAAAATGTAACAGTGTTTTTGCGCATATCCTAGCATGCTAACTCGAACGCACTGCATTTTGAAGTACACTGCACTTTTTTAGCAATCTTATGCGCATATATGCGCATATACTGCACATAAAATGGCACAACCGCTTGAAACAAAAAATAAACCCACTAAAAAACCACTACTTAGTTTGCACACTGTACACAAAATACAAACTTTTAGTATAGTCATACAAAAATAAAATCCAATGCAATACATAAATAGATCTTTTTGTGTATTGCATTGGATTTTATTTTTGTATGTCTATACTAAAAGTTTGTATTTTGTGTACAGTGTGCAAACTAAGTATTGGTTTTTTAGTCGGTTTATTTTTTTTTTGTTTCCCGCGGTTGTGCTGCTTTTATGTGCGGCATATATGCACATATATATGCGCACAAGATTGCCAAAAAAAGTGCGGTGTAAATCCAGTGCACTTGGGATAACATACGAAGATAATCGCAAAAACACTGCTACATTTAGCAGTGCCCATTTACACGACACATGTCAATAAGACAGTTGTTGCGAGTTTATGCGCACAATACTTAATGGCAGTGCTCAAAAAATGTCACCAAATAGTTTCGCTTCTGAGACTGAGTGTCATATTTTTCCTTAATATATTATATAGTATTATATATTTTTGATCTAATAATTTGGTTTTATTTGTGGCATTGTTTATGTAAATTCATAAGACACCTTGTTCATTCAGTTACCCTGGACTCCAAGATTTTTATCGTCTGGAAAAATCTAGTTCAAATTTTTACGTGCTGAAGCTCTAAAATTACCTTAAACCCTATTTCTGTTTTAGTTTTTTTTAAAGTGTTGAGCTGATTTTGCTTAAATACTGTTGTCTTAAAAGCACTATAAATAAAAATTACTTAAATGCTGTCATTTAAAATCAGCAATAATTTATATGCATTATGTCTTTGCACGGTGTTTGCGTATTTATTTGGTTATGTCAGGATGTATGTTTGTGCATATCGTAATTTTTTATATAGTACATTTTTTTAAAACAAAAGCATTTACAAAAACTTCTTACGAATATGTATATATAAATTTGTAAGAAGTTTTTGTAAATATTTTTGTTTTAAATAAAAATTTACTATCTGAATTACGATATATATATATATAGGGGAAAGAGCGCGGAGCGCTCTTTCCCTTATATTAAATGGGATAAGACACTCCTCTGTTAACAGTTGTTGATGTCGTCATCGAAATAGACAAAACCTTTAATAGTTTTTTAGCCAATTAAAAATCTAAACATTTTACATAACTAAAATATTACCCATATTTTTCTGATAATAAAAACCTAAAAACTTTTGCTAAACATACCTGAATTTCATACTAATAAGCTTAATTTGTCTTAACTTTTTTTTAGTTTTTTTTTGGGGGGTCCCCGAAGGGTTTTTCCATGTCGTAAATATTTGGAGCTGATTTTTTGCACGTAGATGCTAAATTGCCGCCTCACCTGAATTTTATTCTCGTATATGTTCTATTGCCCGTAGTTAAACCTCTGCTCATGTGAAAAACGACCAGTTTTTTTCTAAGTTACCCATTAGGTACTGGGGTCACGTAGATGCTAAATTGCCGCCTCACCTGAATTTTATTCTCGTATAATATGCTCTATTGCCCGTAGTTAAACCTCTGTTCATGTGAAAAACGACCAGTTTTTTTCTAAGTTACGCATTAGGTACTGGGGTACTTGTGTCACACTTTTTTCCTTACTGAATTACATATTAAATAACTTCATTCAGTAATACACATTCTCTTGTGGTTATTTTTTTGAGTTTAAATTATAATTCCTTACCTTTTTATGTAAAATTACTAATTTTCAAGGGGAAGAGCGAAAAAATATCCTTACCACTAATTAGCAGCCATATGGCAACAATAAAAATATTTAAAAAAATAAAATGAAATAAATCTTGGGTGACGTGTGAGCGCTGCGGGATACAATGTTTCAATAGACGGAAATTTATCAAAATCGAAAAAAAAAACTCTTTTTTATATGGAATACTATGAAGCTACAATCACTCCAAAAATTTAATGCGAGAAAAGACTGGTCCGGGTAACCTCGTAAATGGTATGGGACCTGGAAAAACCCTTTACAATGGTGTGGTTTTGTTGTTTAAAAATAAACCATCAATCCAGAAAAATCAAGCACAAAACAAAAGTCCAAATAAAGCTAATTTCCAAAAAAGTGGTTAAATCAGGTCTAACTAAAAAAATTTAAACAGAAGAAAAACACACTATTTTATATGGTTCTTTCAGGTTCCATACAATTTTACGGAGTTACCCAGACTTAATTTTTTGTATAGTATACTGCTTAAAATTACATTGAAGTTTTGGATATGAAAATAATTGTATTCATATCATGAGGAGACCATGACGTTTCTTTTAAAATGATTAAATTTTTTAATGTTTTATATCTTTAATAAATGACATTGAATTCAATGCATTAAAAGGCGGAAATTCTAGCAAAAGACGAAACAAAGTTTCGAAAAAAAAAGCCTTATATTAAATGGAATAGTATAAAGCTACATAAGTCTAAAAACTAAATGCCAGAAAAGACTGAAACAAGTCTCTTTAAAACCTGTAAATTAATAACAGATTTTGTGAAATTTTTAGAAAAACAAAACCGAATAAAAACAATACGTGTAAAAGCTTTAGTTTGCGTTTTTTAACCATTAATAAAACTTAATTCACATAAATTTTTCTCAAAATGGATTAACTTTTACATGAGTTAACCAGCTGTAAATACCACAGTATTAGTTAAGTCACACGTCGTCAAAACGATACAAAAAAGTATAACGCAAGCGTCACAGTAACCATGAAAAATTTCTGTCAAAATAAGTTATCGCATTGCGCATTAAATTTTGTAATTTAACATTATTTTCGTATAAAGCAAAACATAACGCCATATTAACGGCTTTTTAAAATCAAATATCAAGTTCTAAGTCCGAAAAACATTGAAAAATTCAGATTTAATATAAGGCGACTTTTTCTTTAATGTTTCTATTTATTACATAAAACAAATTAGCTGTCAATGTATTTGTTAAATTAAAAGTCGCCTTATATTAAATCTTTCAATGTTTTTCGGACTTAGAATTTGATATTTGATTTTAAAAAGCGGTTAATATGGCGGTATATTTTGCTTTATACGAAAATAATGTTAAATTACAAAATTTAATGCGCAATGCGATAACTTATTTTGACAGAAATTTTTCATGGTTACTGTGACGCTTGCGTTATACTTTTTTTGTATCGTTTTGACGACGTGTGACTTAACTAATACTGTGATATTTACAGCTGGTTAACTCATGTAAAAGTTAATCCACTTTGAGAGAAATTTATGTGAATTAAGTTTTATTAATGGTTAAAAAACGCAAACTAAAGCTTTTACACGTATTGTTTTTATTCGGTTTTGTTTTTCTAAAAATTTCACAAAATCTGTTATTAATTTACAGGTTTTAAAGAGACTTGTTTCAGTCTTTTCTGGCATTTAGTTTTTAGACTTATGTAGCTTTATACTATTCTATTTAATATAAGGCTTTTTTTCGAAACTTTGTTTCGTCTTTTGCTAGAATATATATATAAATTAAAAAATTACGATATGCACATACATACATCCTGACATAACCAAATAAATAGACTAGTTCGGAATAAGGGTTTTTTAGTGTTAGGAAGAGGGTACATAACTACTAGCGCCAATCATATGTAGAGGAAAAATTAAGAAACAGCGAGCGACTAGTACATTTTACGGTTTAAAATATTTCAAATATTTATTGGTTTAAAATCTCGACCCCTTCTCTTCAAAATTTCTTAAATACTTTTTAAATATTGCAAAAGCAAAAGCAGTTTTTGGGGATTTTTAGTTTTTTGCCGCTTCGTAGGTACAGCGCTGCTGGCGCGCTTGTTTTCCAGTTTTTTAATGTTTCAATTACAAAAAATTCTTAATTTAAAAGTTTGGAATGGACTTTTTAAAATTAATTTTTAAGTTTTGAATAGTTTTACAAGCAAAACAATAAAAAAACTATGTAGGTTTAAAATTAGTTTAAAAGCACAAATTTTATCTTTATTTTTACTAATTCGAAATCACTGTTCAGGATAATACTATTTTAGTGGTGATTTTAAACTATTGTGACGTTTAATTAAAAAACAAAAATTTATTTAGCACAAATTGATATATTACAGCACTTCAACGTAATGAAACATATCATCGTCTAGCAATTTTTATGAAGTATAGGTTTAAACTTAAGAAACTAAGAAAGCTAAGATTTTTTCAAATTTTATTTTTTTCTTTTTGTACCCTCTCTCGTACAGTAAAAGACGCTAATTCCGAACTAGTCCATACCTAAATAATACCGAATAAGCGGTTTTGACTTAAATTTTGCATTGGTTTGAACGGCTTGTTGGGGGTCCGGGTAGCCGAAGGCCAAAACCTACCCCAAAAATGAAAGGGGTGGGGTACGGTTAGGTTTTGCTTAACTTAGGTTTTGCTTAGGCTTAGACTTAGCTTAGATTTTGCTAAGACTTAGGTTTTGCTTGGGTTTAGGTTTTGCTTAGGCTTAGCTTTGATTTTGCTTAGGCTTAGAGGTTTAGCTTAGGCTTAGACTTAGCTTAGCTTTTGCTTAGGCTTAGGTTTCGCTTAGGCTTACATAGACTTTAGGCTTGAGTTTTGCTCAGACTTAAGTTTTGTTAAGGCTTAGCTTAGATTTTGCTTAGGCTTAACTTAGTCACTGATTTTCTTTGCCGTTTTTGTGGTAGGTTTTGGCCCTTCTCGTCCAGGTGCTAACTTGCTAAATTTCGTTGAAATTTAAACAGTTTTTGATATTTATACAATGAAAAAAACAAATATTTTTTTATCCGAAGTGGCGCAAGAACGTCACGGTGTAAAATTAGTCTCGCTGTACCGTGCCAACTTAAATTAGAGAACATGTGTAAATTTTGTTATTCATGTTTATCTTTATAAAACGTCAAAAAACATCGTCGTTTATAAAACGTCGTTTATAAAACGTCAAAAAAAGTCAAACGAGCAAAATAAAATTCTTTATAAATACGGTAGTACGATGATATTAAAAACAGTTAAAAACGGCAGGTTCTTACACCTAAATTTTAAGATGGCCGAAATTAACGGAATCTTAAAATGCGCAGTTAGTTAAACGCGTTGCAAAATGATTTTGAAGAAAATATCAAAATATGAAAATTAACAACTTTGAGCCTTAAATAGAAGATATTTTAAGGTTATATTGTGCTTCGTTCTAAATTTGATGCAGTTTAAACACGAAGCAAAAATTAAGAAAATCACAAAAAATTCACTTTTTGTATGAAATTGTTGATAATTCAGAATAACAAAAATAAAAAAACTTTAGCAAATACACTTTTATTCAACATTAATCCAGTTAATTTTGTGATAGTTATTTTGTGTTTTAAAAATAAGCCAATTTTTTTGACACCCTAAATTGGTGGCCGAAATTAAGGCCTGGCCGAAATTAAGTCAGATAACCTACAACAAAAAAATATTTTTTTACCACCAATCAAGTAAAATTAAATTTTCTAAGCATTTCAAGAAAATTTAGCTCATTTTATTCTATGCTGTTTTCATGAAAAAACTGTGTAAGTCTTTTAGAAAACAATCTGAGAGATTTGGCTTGAACTATGTTGGTTGGCAATTTTTTCCACAGATTAATTATTTTATTACTAAAGAAGTATTTGCTTATATCTAGGCGATGCTTATTTCTTTGAAGAATCGCGAATAGGTTTTTAGTATAATTAAAAATATATGACACAAAAGTATGATGCTATATAATGCAAAAATATTTGCCAAAATTCTTTATAAATGTTGACCCGCTAAGAGTAAATCATATCCTCAGGGTCAATGTAATTTTTCTACCGTTTTATTTGGGGCAGCAAAACAAAAAATCTTTAGCGATTCTGCAAAGGATAAACTATCTTTTTGTTTTTTAGCAATAAAACAATGACATAAAATTATAATTTAAAGTGTTGAATTTGAGGTCGAGTACAAAAATAATGAAGAGAAAAAAATATGGTCATAAGTTTCGTAAAAATTTACTAACATTGTCGAATTGCGTTGAGTTTATGCGCTTCTATCAGAAGCGGGCTCACTCTAGCTCAGTTGCATTAAGTTCAATAAAATTAAGGGTTCAATTTTAAATATTAATAACAATAGATATAATGAATTTAAAATTTCAAACCAGTTTTCACTGATTAGAAGAAGAATAAAAAGAAGGGTATGATAAGGATGATTAATGAGATTCTAATTTTCATTCTTTATATTATGTTTAAAGCGCCGCTGCAAAAATTGTCTTTTTGTTACGATTCAGCAGAAACCGTTGATATTTTTAAGTAATATTGTGATAAAACAAAAGAAAAATGCGTTTCGTTGCTTTTTATTCTTGACGCTGGATTGTACTGGAGCGATCAAAAATAAACGAAGCGTCTGCTTGAGAAAATCCGTCTGCTGTTGATGCATGGTTTCCAAGACTTATGTAGCAGAATTATTTATTTTCGCTGGAAGGTTTTTGTTGGGCGATCCGTAGATTTGATTTCGTTATTTTTAAATTTATTATTTTAATCGATAACAAGGGTATAAATAAAAAAATAACTCTTGATAAATTTCAGCGATCTTTCACTTTTTTCCAATAAGCCTATATTTATTTTGATAAATCAAAACGAAGGAGAAATATTGATTTTAATATATGAGTATTAAATAATAATAAGATAAACATGAATAACAAAATTTACACATGTTCTCTAATTTAAGTTGGCACGGTACAGCGAGACTAATTGGCACCGTGACGTTCTTGCGCCACCTCGGATAAAAAAATATTTGTTTTTTTCATTGTATAAATATCAAAAACTGTTTAAATTTCAACGAAATTTAGCAAGTTAGCACCCGGACGAGAAGGGCCAAAACCTACCCCAAAAACGGCAAAGAAAATCAGTGACTAAGTTTAGCCTAAGCAAAATCTAAGCTAAGCCTTAACAAAACTTAAGTCTGAGCAAAAATCAAGCCTAAAGTCTATGTAAGCCTAAGCGAAACCTAAGCCTAAGCAAAAGCTAAGCTAAGTCTAAGCCTAAGCTAAACCTCTAAGCCTAAGCAAAATCAAAGCTAAGCCTAAGCAAAACCTAAACCCAAGCAAAACCTAAGTTAAGCAAAACCTAACCGTACCCCACCCCTTTCATTTTTGGGGTAGGTTGTGGCCTTCGGCTACCCGGACCCTCAACAAGCCGTTCAAACCAATGCAAAATTTAAGCCAAAACCGCTTATTCGGTATTATTTAGGTATGGACTAGTTCGGAATTAGCGTCTTTTACTGTACGAGAGAGGGTACAAAAAGAAAAAAATAAAATTTGAAAAAATCTTAGCTTTCTTAGTTTCTTAAGTTTAAACCTATACTTCATAAAAATTGCTAGACGATGATATGTTTCGTTACGTTGAAGTGCTGTAATATATCAATTTGTGCTAAATAAATTTTTGTTTTTTAATTAAACGTCACAATAGTTTAAAATCACCACTAAAATAGTATTATCCTGAACAGTGATTTCGAATTAGTAAAAATAAAGATGAAATTTGTGCTTTTAAACTAATTTTAAACCTACATAGTTTTTTTATTGTTTTGCTTGTAAAACTATTCAAAACTTAAAAATTAATTTTAAAAAGTCCATTCCAAACTTTTAAATTAAGCATTTTTTGTAATTGAAACATTAAAAAACTGGAAAACAAGCGCGCCAGCAGCGCCGTACCTACGAAGCGGCAAAAAACTAAAAATCCCCAAAAACTGCTTTTGCTTTTGCAATATTTAAAAAGTATTTAAGAAATTTTGAAGAGAAGGGGTCGAGATTTTAATCCAATAAATATTTGAAATATTTTAAACCGTAAAATGTACTAGTCGCTCGCCGTTTCTTAATTTTCCCTCTACATATGATTGGCGCGCTAGTAATTATGTACCCTCTTCCTAACACTAAAAAACCCTTATTCCGAACTTGTCTATTTATTTGGTTATGTCAGGATGTATGTATGTGCATATCGTAATTTTTTAATTTATATATATATTCTAGCAAAAGACGAAACAAAGTTTCGAAAAAAAGCCTTATATTAAATAGAATAGTATAAAGCTACATAAATAATTTGTAACGTAAATCGTTATACCCATTGAGCAATCTGTCACATACAGAATTGTCGAAAAACGCCAATTTTGGGGGGTCATAACTCCTGAACCACTGGAAATATTTTGTTGAAAAAATTTTGGTGGGCTATTGTGGGCAGGGGTAAGGTTTTCAGAAAAAATTATCAAAATCGAAGACAAAAAGTTTGACTCCGCACCCCACCTTTAAAGATCAATGGAGGTTTAAAGTTTCTTTATAGTGGCCGAAATTAAGGCGCAAGCCATTAACTTCGGCCACCTAGAAAAAACTGGCTATAACAATTGCCAAACTGAACAATAAAAATTTTTTAAAGGTTGCAAATTTATCCTTAGGTATTGTTCTTTGTACATATAACTTAATTTTTCCTGTTTGCAAACTTTAATAGTTATTAGCAAGACTTTAAATAATTATGTCAAAACCTTAAAAAACAAAATTTAATAACCTATATTTTTTGTTGAATTTTTATTTTTAGCTTAATTTAGGCTAAAATCTAAGCTAAAAATAAAAATTCAACAAAAAATATAGGTTATTAAATTTTGTTTTTTAAGGTTTTGACATAATTATTTAAAGTCTTGCTAATAACTATTAAAGTTTGCAAACAGGAAAAATTAAGTTATATGTACAAAGAACAATACCTAAGGATAAATTTGCAACCTTTGGCAATCGTTATAGCCAGTTTTTTCTAGGTGGCCGAAGTTAATGGCTCGCGCCTTAATTTCGGCCACTATAAAGAAACTTTAAACCTCCATTGATCTTTAAAGGTGCGGTGCGGAGTCAAACTTTTTGTCTTCGATTTTGATAATTTTTTGTGAAAACCTTACCCCTGCCCGCAATAGCCCACAAAAATTTTTTCAACAAAATATCTCCAGTGGTTCAGGAGTTATGACCCCCCAAAATTGGCGTTTTTCGACAATTCTGTATGTGACAGATTGCTCAATGGATATAACGATTTACGTTACAAATTATGCTTTCGAAGAAATTGGCTACTTTCTACTTTTATTTCATACCTTGATCGTTAAGATTGGTGCAATATTTGTCGAGATATTCCGTTTTCCGTACAAAAAACCCGCATTTTTTTCGTTAAAAACACCAAACAACGGCAGTGATTTTGTGAAGTTTGCTCAACCTTTCTTTCCTTCACTTCGTGTTTTTAGCGAAAAAATCGAGGGGTTTTTGTACCAAAAACGCAATATCTCGCAAAATACTGCACCAATCTTTAAGATCAAGGTATAAAATTAAAGTAGAAAATAGCCGCTTTCTTTAAGTATGTGATTTGTAACTTTATTGTTATACTCATTGAGCAATTTTCCACGTACAGAATGGTCGAAAAACGCCATTTTGGGGGGTCATAACTCCTGAACCACTAGAGATATTTTACTAAAAAAATTTTTGTGGGCTATTGAGGGCATGAATAAGGTTCTCACAAAAAAATTATCAAAATCGAAGACAAAAAGTTTGACTCCGCACCGCAACCTTTAAGTGTAACAAAATTTTAAAATTTTGCACTGGAATAACGAAAATAGCTATCGTTTGATTTTTAGACCAAATTTTAGGTCGATTGGAAAAACCAGAAAAAACTTATCCAAAAAAATAAAAAAAGGTGGCCGAAATTAAGTCAGTTATCCCACCCACATCGTAGTATTTTTTAAGTAGCAGTAGTATTGTAGTATCGTGCAACCTTCATACAAATTTAAATGTTTTTCTTGTGATATATTCTTTTTTTGACCATTTGTTTTTTGTATGTACGTTACTGTACGAAATAAACCAATTGAATCGACCAAAATCACATAAGGATTATTTGGCATACAACAGGATTAAATTTGCAATATATCCTTTGGAATTTGAGTTCAATGGTTTTTACCAAAAAAAACAATTATCGTACATACAGCAAATGTACCATGATTGTGCTGAACCTAAAATTCCAAGGAATGTATTGCAGATTTATTTAATTCTGTTCTAAGCAAATTATTCCTTTGTGACTTTGGTCGATTATAAATAACCATCGCTACGTTAAGATTCTACTAATTCTCCAGTTATACAGAGCGGACACCTCCAGCCCTAAAATGGATTCATTTGACCAGCGGAAAGTAACCGGAAAGATGATTGTGTTTTTTTTTTAAAAACTACCTAAACTAATTTTTTTAATTTTTGGTTCCAAGTTCCTATTTTTCAGCTCCAAGTTTTCAAAATTTTCCGAGGGCTTCAAATTCTTTGCTGACGGCTCCAAGGACATTGTACCATAAATTTTACCTTAAATTGCACTTATAATAATTTCAGACACGTTTGTGAGTTAATTTTACTTTGTATTTATTTAACTTTTCATCTATTTTAGCTCCTTCATAGGTTAGGTATAACGGTAGGAAAATGTTATTTACGTGTATTAGTTAATTTTATAATTATTTGTTTAGCGGCTTATGTTTTCCCTATTCCCCTTATAATTTTTTTGGTTTCTCGTTTCTAGTTTTTCTTTCTATTAAACCCAACGTAATCTACTGATTTCTTCTACCCCCTCGGGACTTTTTACTGCTAAGTTTTATGCATACGTTGTACACGCTTTAATAATTTTTAATAAAACATAATTGAAGATTAACTTTTGATACAAAATAGTTGACAATTTTATTATCTAATTGACTAAGCACACATTATTTAACAGGGTTGCAAATTTTTTTGTTAATTATTTTTTTTAAAATGAAGTTTCAACACCAATAATTTCAGTATATTTTATTAAAAGATCCATAAATTAAAGTCACTAAGCGGTAATAATAGTGTAGCAACGTCTTAAAACCGGTAAACGCCAATTGATCTCATTACCATTCATTGTAAAAGTATAAACAATATTCTATTAAACTTCATTTTTGTTTTTTCTTGCCAATTATATATAAGTTATTAATAGTAAACAACACGTTTTTCAAAAGTGATATCAACTTGCGACACAATATACTAGCAATTCAACGTCAAGTTTAAGGTTATGTGACTGATTTGATATTATTATATATCTTCCAAGTCTTTCAAAATTTTATAATAAAAATTACAAGATAGCTTTGTCAACATCGACATAAAAAACTGACGATTTATAACAACCTATCAGTATGTAGCTTACATTTTTAGATATTATTATTATGTTAAGCTTTACCATAAAAAAATCTTGTTTATTTATAACCACAGCTGATAGTCCAAAAAAAGTTTTTTCGTAAAAGCCAAGTATTCGTATTGCCAAATAATAAATTTCTTTTGGTTTGCAATTATTATAATTTTTTAAAACATTTGCTGAACAATTAAGCGCCATCGGATTGGTTTTCAATTTACGTTAAATTAATATATAAACCAGGCTTAAAGTTAATAACAGTTTTAACCTGAAAAATTGATTTTTTTGCATGTTGTATGTTAGCATGCAAAAAAATATCCAACTGGTCGTCAGATTACACACCAAGTGTATAATTTAGAGTCAATCGAGCCGAAGAAACGTAAAGCCAAAAATAGGGAACTTAGGGCCGTAAGTGAGGAACTTGGAGTCATAAGTAAGGAACTTAGCGCCGAAAAAAATCGCTAAAACCTTTAACTAAGCCTAAGCGAAAATTAAATCTAAGCCAAACCATTTTTTCTTATAGGCTCTAAGTTCTCATTGTTCGTGGCTCTAAGGGCCGGTTCACACCGGAGTGATAGCTGATAGGTGACGCACAGCGCACACAGTTTACACCACAGCAACAATGAGAATGTAATGATGTAAACGCGCGCGTTCACTATCAGCTGCCACTCCGGTGTGAACCGGCCTTAAGTTCCAAAAAATTTCCAATGAGTTCAAATTCCTTGCCTGTGGCTCTAAAGACCCCGTACCAATTGTATTTCTGTCTTTTTTCCTTGTGTTTGTTTGGTTGGTTTGTTTATAAAATCAACTTATGAAAGCATAGAACTTTAGGATAGATTTGTATTAATTCATCCTTAAAGAGTGTCTTTTAATTTTGCTTTTTGCCATATAGATTTATGATTGAAAGAAACCCTGACACACTCACATACGGTAGAACGTAGGAGGTACATAATACATAAAATTTGAAACATACACTTGGGACATATTAATTATAATATTACATCCATATTATAAAATTATATATCGATCAACAATTAATAATAAGTTTTCCAATAATTAGTTTTATTAAATTTTGACGCATATTTTCCGGAATTTTTAGACAGAAAATTACATAAAAATTTACTGCAGGGTTTGATCTGTAAGTAATTTGAAATTAAATTCGTCTTCGTAAAAAAAGCTTCAATTTTTAAACGAACCAATAGCCTTAATTACCAATAGCAGTAACCACAACAAGCGTGTATGTTCACATTATATTACGGACATTTATGTCAGCAGTAACTAATCATATAAATTTATTGACTGTTATTCAATTTATAGATTAACACAAATTAACTTCTAAGCAAAAATTTTAGCCTATTGTTTTTACGTTTAATAACCCATGTAAACCGTACTCAGTTTTTATTTAAGATACATAGATAAAGCTAAAGGAATTCGGCAAACAAAATATTTGCAATACTGTATTTGATTTTAGTGCTAAGGAATTTTCGGAGTCAATTATTTGATACCCCACTTAGAGTAAATAATGTGAACAATCCTAAACAAGTTTAAGTTAAACCTAAAAATTGCGAGCTAAAAAACGTAACAAAATTCTAAATTTTAATGAATATTTGTTTAAAATCTCTTGAGTTCAAGTTCTTTTGGCTCCATAAATTTTGCCTATTTACTTTAGTTTTAAAATAATTATAAACCATAATAATTAAGAAAAATAGTGAGACTCCTTACCGTTTTTAATAGCGACTAAGTATTTAATGGGAGTGCCCGCCCGACCCACATAACCTTAAGAGGAAATAAAACCTTACGTAAATACAAAAATCCAATTAGGAGACATACTAACCCCTGTGGTAAGTCCCAAATAGCAACTAAAAAAGTATCATTTTTGGGTAGATCAAAACGGGGGGGGGGTAAAACCTTTAAAAATACTTTAAAATGCAAATAAAAAGGCTCTAAAATGGTAAGAAGATGAATGGAGAGTAAAAAATAAGCCTTGTAAGCCAACATTTATTACATTTTATGTGTTAGATTTAGCAAAAAAATGTAAAATTTTTGGAGTTGGTACTGGTAGAGATGGGGGTGGTAGAGGTAGGGGAAAATAAAAAGCATCGTTGAAGAAGAAAATGAGTCGTATTGTATGCAGACCTGTGCACTGCCCCCCCCCCCCCCCCGGGGTTAAAACGGGGGGGGGCAATTCCAAAATGGGGGGCACGGGGGGCAACTTTTTTGAAAGTGGGGGGGGCAATAAAACGGGGGGGGGGCAAGCAGGGGGGAAAGAAAAAAAAAGAGAAAAAATAAGGGAAAAAGGAAAAAAGGAAGAAAAAAAGCAAAAATAAGGTAAAAATAGGTCTAAAATGGCTTAAAATACATTGAAATAGGCTAAAAACTGCGAAAAATTCGCGATGATGGCGTCATCATAGGTCAAAAATGGCGTCATAATTTTAGGGTACTTTTTCATTTTTTGGCGGGGGGGGGGCAAATCCTCCAATAAAACGGGGGGAGGGGGCATTTCCAGACCGTGCACAGGTCTGTGTATGAGGAGGGGGAAATTTCCCTCTTACCAATTCCTATGGGCACCTATGATTGTATTTAATCATTTTTGTAACAATCTGATTAAAAATATTTTGTGTGACATTACCTATAATTGTTTCTATCAAAAAGTTTACGTGAAAGGTAATTATCATTTTGATCGTTTTCATAAATATTACATTATTATCGCATATATGAAGTTTAGATTAATCTATGTATATTTCTTCATAATTCTTGTGCATAGAAATGGTTTTGCGATGGTTTCGAATGAATTTGTTACAGTTGATTTTTTGACTTTTTAATTATTAATGATTCCGTTATTATTATGTTTTGTTATGCTGTGTCAAATTATCACATTCGTATAATATTTTGATTGTATTGTTTATTCGTTGTTCTTCGCGCGTGCCTCTTCGGAAGCTTAACTAAGCACTTATTTCAAAATTAGGATTGCGCAAAAATTTGCATACGCAAACCCTGTGTTAAAGTACTATCGTATGTTACTTGTTGCATTCATTGTTACTGTATTATTTGAAAATTCCAGTTTCAGTAACCTTCTATAAATTAGTGTTCTCTGTGTGTTATTTAACAAAATGGTGTGGTACTTGCTATAGTTTTTATTATAGGTTGATAGTTTTTATTATTCTTTAAATTTAACGCTTTTTGTTTTGTACATAAATAGAGAAAAACTGTAGTATATTTTGCTAGCTAATTATTTAAATTCAGCTAAATGTAAATTAAAAATTTATCTACTAAAACGTTACTCTAGACGCTTTGACTTGTTAAAATTATACGGAAGAGTTTTTTAAATTGCTATATTTCTTTAATCGACATTTTTTACCATCTTCAAAATTTGATTGATTAAAATCTCATATTAAATGTATTAAACCATGTTTTTTTTAACTTTAACTTATTTGCAAAAAATAATGAACTCATTAGGTACTTTTTAAATAACAATATTGTAATAGTTTTTTTACTTGTCACAGCGATTGAACCTTGCGGTGATTTTTTTGCGTTTTTGGGTGTTATTTGATGATTGCTTAAACCTGTGTTGTTTTCTTGCTAAACGTATAAATAATTATACAGAGCTAAGGGTAACCTAACCTGTAAAAATGTGTGAAAACGTGAAATGATACACTTATAACATTTTCGTTTTGGTTAATTTTTTGTTCTGTAAGTTATTGATAATTAAGGTTTTCTTGTTTTAGCTTTTTACTGGTGGACATTGTTTAAAATTGTGTTAGGTTACCCTTTTATATAATAATATCCATACATATTGCTAGGTATTTATACTGCTTTCGCGCATAGTTTTAGACATATAGTAGACACGTTAAATAAAAATAATGGCGGTCTTATGGCTCTATTTTATCTGCTAATAATATGGTTTGTTTGTATTTTCGCACAATTTTAAGCAGCAATAATCGTGCCATCAGAACTGGATTATATTTGCATTATTCAAAATTTGAGGGAGTCAAATTTAATTTTATTAACATCTTTGCACTAATTTATTTTGTACCACGTTCTGAAAATGCCCTCTTGCTATATTAGTGACCAGCTTCCCTGTTTGGTCTTACTGCAGTAATTCAAAAAACTAAAAAAATAATTTTTTAAATGATCGTTTGTCTTGAAAAACTAGGTCTTTTTAATGTCAGTTTTGATCCTATCACTTTATTGACATAATGATAGTAAAGGGAGGTGAGATGAAAAGGGATAATAAAAATTATTATTAATAAAAATTCTTATCAAAACCTGCCAAGACAAGAATTACCATTTTATCTCGCACAATTAATGTTACAGGTTTTAGTTTTGTTGTAAATATTTTAAAGAATGATGGCAAAACCTGCTTCACTTTGTGCTGCAGTGTTAATGGAGTTATTGTTAAAATTTTTTTTAATTGTAAACATGTATGAATTGGTAAGCTGAGCAGCATTTAGGATTTAAATTTCAAATGGATATACCCGGGAGCAATTTTTGAGTTGTACATGACATAATACCCGTATTTTCAACGTTTTTAATACTGGGATAATCCAAATTTTAGGGGAGGGGTGTCCCGAACACCTCAAAATTTTAGGGGGCGAGTGGCGGCAATTTCAAAATTTTTTGCAAGGAGGGGAGTAACCCACCTCCTCTTTCTGCCACCTATGTAGGTAAGCAGCCTCTAGATTTTAAGGGCGTAACAGAAAAAAAATCATTTGGTTGGTTGGCAATACCCGATAGAATTCTATTTTTACTATTTTACTCCTTAAATTTTTTTGCATCAACCTCGAACTTGATTGAAGACTTCTAAGATTCGTGACTTGTAGTTTAACTCCAACCCAATCCTTTTTTTTATTCACTTCATAATTTCAAACTCACTACTAAATGGAAGTTTTAACAGTAACTCCCAAAACATATATTATTATGGTGATGGCTTTTTTCTTTCCATTTCGTTTATATACTCTGTTTTAAATGCTGTGAGACCATTGAATATTTCTTAATTTTAATTTAAGTAATTGAAAATTCGTGCGGTCCATATATAAAATTTTTGGCTTATAAAAATAGTTAAGAAAATAAATTCGTTCATTTTAAATCTGATATTTTTTTATTTGATGAAAAAAATTAAAAACATAAACATCGTTGTTTTTTTCTCTTTGATAAGAGCTCAAAATAATGGTTATTAGATTAAAAGTTTATAACATCTAAGACAAAAAATTAGAGAAAATAACATAAAAACAATATTTTTGTTAATAACTAATAAACTTAATATAAATTTTCCGTTGTTTAATTCATTTCGCATTCAAAATCTTGGGTTATCAGAGAAAAGTTAAAATTAGTGAAAATATTTATTATTTGCTATTCTTTAAGTTTTATGTTTCTGTTAATTGTTACATTGTAATTTAAAATAATTTATAAGACATTTCATAATATATTATTAGTTAGCTATGTTTTATTTTTTAGTGTTAAAAAAGTGTTGAAAACAATTAAAAAATTAAAATGTTTTTTATTTATAAAATTGTTTCCACTAATGATTTTTGATGTTTAGTCAAATTTTATTTTATTATACTTTAGTTATGTTGTGCTGAAATCTCCTCGTCTCATTTGCATTTTAGGTTTTGAAAAATCACTGGGCCAAAGAATCTATTTTGTGGAAATTAAAGGGCTAATAACAACATAAAACTTGTTAATAACAAGGAGATATTTGTTCTGGGGGTTTGAAATTTGAGACTTGGTCGTTTTTTTGTTTTGTTTTTTAAACTTCTCACAGTAAAATCCATACATTAGATAATCAGGGAATTTGCCAAGAATTTGTGTGTTTTTTTACATATTTAATGCTGATAAGTATTGAGCAGGTAGAGTACAACAAAATAAACTAAACTGAATATTATTTGTCGTTTGTGGAAACTTTCTTATGTTATCATTTTTATTAATCCTATATTTTTTCCAGAAGCTCATTAATTGACCGCTACCCTTTGCGTGTGTATACGTTGTTTTGAGTTAATAAAATATTATAAGCATGTCATCTGGTATACAAGCAAAACTAAACTTAAATGCTAAAACACAGCAAAAAAATTGGTTACATACAAAAGCACACCTGTGCACGTATGGAAATGTCCCCTCTTTAATCCGGTAAGGACGGGGTGCCTGAATTGGAAAAAACGATTTTTACCTGCCTCCTACCTGCCAAAATCAAAAATTTTGCTAACTCCTACCTGCGTCCTACCTGCCTTCTAAGCTGTATATGCTTCAACATAGGAGGCATGGTCACCTGCCTCCGAGGCAGTTTTACCTGCAGCCACCCTTCCTTCGAGGCAGGTTTCGTTTTCGGGAGGCAGGTTCAAGAGCCGTCCATACCGGGTTATTGGAGGATTGCTCTCTCCCTCCTCGCCCAAAAACGAAAGATACCCTAAAATTATGGCGCCATTTTTGACCTATGACGCCATCGCAAAATTTTTGCAGTTTTTAGCCTATTTTAATGCCTTTTTAAGCCATTTTAGATCTATTTTTACCTTATTTTCGCTTTTCGTCCCTTTTTTCTTTCTTTTTTTTTTCCCTGCTTGCCCCCCCCCGTTTTATTGCCCCCCCTCCGTTTAAAAGAAGTTACCCCCGCGTGCCCCTCCGTTTTCGAGGCAGTTTTACCTGCCTCCAGTCTTCGGGAGGCATTTTCAAGAGCCGTCCTTACCGGGTTATTGGAGGATTGCTCCACCCCGCCGTTTTATTGCCCCCCCCTCCGCCCAAAAACGAAAAATATCCTAAAATTATAGCGCCATTTTTGACCTATGACGCCATCATCGCAAAATTTTTGCCGTTTTTAGCTTATTTCAATGCATTCTGAGCGACTTTAGATCTATTTTTACCTTATTTTCGCTTTTTTGTCCCTTTTTTCCTTCTTTTTTTTCCTTTTTTTCTTCTTTTTTTCTTTCTCCCCTGCTTGCCCCCCGTTTTATTGCCTTCCTCCCGTTTAAAAAAAGTTGCCCCCCGTGACCCCTCGTTTTAGAATTGCCCCCCTCAATAGGCACCTTGCACTGAAACTCTGTTTCTACATGAAGTATGCAATATATCTGAAGCGTCATCATAATGGATAATTACCGTATCTCGCGAAATTTCGATCGGTTTATCTGCATACTACGAAAGATAAGTAGGATATACGGTAATTATCCATTATGGTGACGCTTATGTATATTGCATACTTCATGTATAAACCCAGTTCCAGTGCAAGGTGCCTATAAAAGCCCGGGGGAAGGGGCAGTGAACAGGGGTCGCATTCTGACGCGCGGTTAAAAGTTACCCCAGGGTAACTTTTTTTACTTAAGGATGCGAGTGAAAAATCAATTTTACCTAGGTAAAAGTCGGGTTAAATTTTTTCTATTGTGTTAAGAATAAGAATTTATCCAACTCGAGAGGTGATTAAATATTTTCTCCTGTAGGATTAATTTAATAAAAAATAAAATACGCGCATTGATTAAATTTTTTATTTCGCGCGAGGTGGCTTACGGCGCGAGAAAGAAAATTAAAAAAATTCATTGCATCATTTTCTGTCCCATATGCGGCAGGTTTATTTATTTACAATATATATATTTTTTTTATTTTCATTGAAATGGATTTATCGGGGTAAATATAAGGGTTTCTTCAGAATGCGACCCCAGGTCTGTAAAAGTAAAAAGGTTTGGAGCCAACAAACAACTTTTTTAATTTTCAACAACTTTAAGCAGACAATCCAGAGTTACAAAGATTTGGAACCAACAAACAACTTTTTTAATTTTCAACAACTTCAAGCAGACAACCCAGAGTTACAAAGATTTGGAACCAACAAACAACTTTTTTAATTTTCAACAACTTCAAGCGACAACCCGGGGTTCAAAGAGTTTGGAACGAAAAAAAAACTTTTTAATTTTCAACAACTTCAAGCAGACAACCAAGAGTTACAAAGATTTGGAACCAACAAACAACTTTTTTAATTTTCAACAACTTCAAGCAGACAACCCAGAGTTACAAAGATTTGGAACCAACAAACAACTTTTTTAATTTTCAACAACTTCAAGCAGACAACCCAGAGTTACAAAGATTTGGAACCAACAAACAGCTTTTTTAATTTTCAACAACTTCAAGCCTACTTAATCCAGATTAAGTCAGAAAGCACCAATTCAAAAACAAATAAAGCGAAAGTTTGCAGCATAAACAACACCAGTATGAACAACACCGTTGATGATTTTATATAGGAAAAAAACAATAGGCACCTTGCACTGGAACTGGGTTTATACATGAAGTATGCAATAAACATAGCGAGTCACCATAATGGATAATTACCGTATCTCCTACTTATCTTTTGTAGTATGTAGATCAACCGATCGAAATTTCGCGCGCTTTCGAGGGTTGATCTGCATACTACAAAAGATAAGTAGGAGATACGGTAATTATCTATTATGATGACTCGCTATGTTTATTGCATACTTCATGTATAAACTGAGTTCCAGTGCAAGGTGCCTATAAATAACCATGTTAAGCTACGTCCTGAGTATGCGTGTATGCGTTTTTTAAAAGCGTAATCGTCAAAAATTTTTTATAGACTAAAAGTACAAAGTGTAGGCAAAAATTGTTGGGCAACCTTCATAAATCACTGCGTCGTTTGGTGTCTTTAGCGAAAAAATCTCTGTTTTTTTTGTACGGGAAACGCAATATCTCAACAAATACTGCACCATTCTTAACGATCAAGGCCCATGTGACCAAACTAGGCTAAAAAAACAAACAAGGTTACCTAACCTAGGTTAACAAATCTAACAAAACGAACAAAGTAAACAAGGTCAACTGGGTTAACAAAATAATCAAGGTCAACTAGGTAAAGAAATCCAACAAAACCAACAAATCTAATAAAACTAAGAAATGTAACAAATCTAACAAAACCACAGATAAACCGGGTTGACCTAGTTTGGGGGGTTTGTTCGCATGAGCCACGATCAAGGTACCAAATTAAAGTGGAAAGTAGCCGCTTTCTTTGAGTGTATTTTGCAGCTTTCTTTACAGAATTGTCAAAAAAACGCCATTTTTGGAGGGTCATAGTCATATTTCCTGCACCAATGTCGGTATTTTGATGGAAAAATATTGTGGGCAATAGGAGTCAGGAGTAAAATTTTCACCAAAATAACCAAAATCGAAGATAAAAAGTTTTACCGCACTTTTAACTAAGCTCCGCCCGCAAAAATACAATAATCATTAAAATACTATGTTAAACAAAAGTATGTCTTGAGTCTCGAAACAAAAATTAGGTGCGTTCGCTAAATTTGGTGCACGTTTTTGAAACGCGCTTCTGAAAAACAAAAATTTTAAAGAAATCCGTAAAAATTTTTTATAGAAAATTAACAAATACTTAAAATACATATTTCAATTAATATTTTGCTCGCAAAAACAGTCATAACTGTGGTTTTACCAAACTATCATTTATATGTATTTAAACTAACAACATTATTGTTGTTATCAGAATTTGATATTTTATTCGCTGTTATTTGTTTTTTGTATGGAAAATACTAATAACCATGAATAAAATATTTTGTTAACATCAGTTTGTTGTTTGTTTAAATACAAAAAAAATGCTATAGATTGGTTTTTAAAATATTGCACAAGTTATGCTTGCTTTTGCGAACATGCAACATGTCTTTTTTAAGTATTTGTTAATTTTTTATAAAAATTCCCCACGGATTTTTTTAAATTTTCCGGTAAGCGTTTAAAAAACGGGCACCTTAACTTTCGCAAACTCACCAATTTTTTTTTCGAGACTCAGGACATATTTTATTGATTTTATTTTATTTTAATTTATTGATTTTTGTTTTTTTTTGCGGGCAGAAGTTAGTTACGGGTTATGCGTCAGTAGAAAAATAACAAATAATTAATAAACAAAAAATACATTATGCAATAATATATTTAGTTTGTAAAAGCAGTCATAACTTATGCAATTTTAAAAACCAAGCAATCATTTTAATTTTATGTTAACCCGTTCCCGTGGTTGCTTTTTCCCTGATTACAACCGTGAAACCTTTGTATTACCGCGGTAAAAACCTTGTTTAACGGTGGTGGTATATCTACGTCTAATCATTGTGGTAGGTAAACTTCACGGCAGTAAGTTCTTCGTATCACCTAGGTTGTACGTGTACCTAATACTTTGTGCATGAATAGTGCACAGTGAGCGAGCAATTGAAATGGTTAATGCTGTACGGTAGCAATAAGTTAATTTTATTTACGTACGTATACAGCTATTTTGGTACGACCTAGGTGATACCTTAATTTTACCGCGGTGGGTACAATGGTTAGACAAGAATACCACCATTATGAAACGAAGATTTCACTGCGATATTACGAAGGTTTAACGGTTGTAACCGGAGAAAAAGCAATCACGGTAACGGCTTAATAAGCAATGCAATAGTGCTCTTCGTTTTTTATATTTTCTTGATTTTTTTATTTAGTAATTTAAAAAATTACAGAATAAAAATAACAATGAACAAAATACGGTATTCTAATTGTAACATCAAGAATACATGAAAATTAATTAATAAGAAAAGAAGAATGAGAAATGAAGAACAAATTATAGGGGATATGTGTGGATCCAAACTAAATGCATACGTATGCATATTTTTATATATGAATTTTTTCCCAAAGTGTATGCATTTTTTGTAACTTTTATGCAGATACATTTTTTCTAAAATTTATGCATACGTATGCATAAAAACTGCAAAAAAATGCATACGTAGGCATATAAGTTTCAAAATATGCATACGTATGCATGTTTTGCAACTTATATGCATACGTATGCATTTTTTCGCAAAGTATATGCATACATGCATACGTATGCATTTAGGTTGGATCCACACATATCCCATATAATTTGTTCTTTATTTCTAATTCTTTTTTTTATTAATAAATTTTCATGTATTCTTGGTACCACTGTATTTTTTGTTTAAATACGAACAAATTGATAGATTAAAAATAATGAAAATATTAGGAGACATTGAGAGCTTGAATGAAATATTTAATACAGATAAAGTAAGGGTATTGTAACGTATTTAATAGTTGTGACAGTTTAAGATATAATCTTTAATATTAAAGATGTTAAATATTTGATTGAAGTGATCAAAATGAGGCAGGTTTAATTTTCCAACAAAGGATTCTAACTTAATGAAATTCCAATTAAATAAGGAAGTATAGAATGATGTCCATACCTTTTTCTTCAATCTTTATTAATTTTATTTTAAATTAGTAAGTTTATTCCAACAAAAAACAATATTGTACTGGTTTTAAAATCACAAAATCAATAACAATATAAAAAAAACCAAAAAAAAACATGCAAGCCAATCACAGATAATCTGATCATCACAAAATGATTTGCTAGGAAATATTTCAAAGAAGAGGATTTTCCAACTGAATATGCAAATTCTCCTAGTGGTTTTACGGTACAATTAAATTACAATCGTACTTAAGTAATTACAGGATCAGTCATCAGTGCCACGATTCACAAGCGTAGTGTCGGTATTGGTACTGCTTCTGGTCGAGACTTTTGCAGAAACTGCTGAGATTTTTGCGGGTTTCGTCTTCCTCCTGCGATTCACTTTAAATTTCCAGTGTAATTTTGGATTTCTGGCAATCTAAAACAGTGCCTCGATTTACTCCATTGCCGTTGACTGATTTTATTCAAGCGTACAAAGACTCTCAAATGCCAGGTAAAATTATTCATATGTATTTTGCTCCGTTGAAATCAAACCGACAGAAGCTAAAAAAGAGACGTGACCATTCGGGCGCCGCGTTTATTAGAGAATCGATAGCTAAAGTTGATTCGATAACGTCATAAAATGTTTAAGCCTTTAAGAGTGAACAACTTCACTTCAGAATTTTTTTAGCTTTAAAATGTCATATAGTATTCGTGATCACGTCATAAATGTTTTGCTCCGTGGGATAGGTTGTCGGAGGAGCAGCGGCAAAACAGGGCTTCAAAATGAAGGTGGAAATATGGCTAAGAGAATGCCGCGCGGGCGGGTTATTAGAAAGGCGCGGGCCGATTATTATACATAAATGCGGAGGTCCCTTTGTGCGCGCGGTGTCCTTTGATGCGCAGGGGATTCCTTCGGTTTAGAAAAATAGATTTTGACCAGGGTGTTTCGTTCAAATGGGATGTTTTTGATTAACGTGTGAGTTACGAAATATCTTTTATAGGTTGCATTTAAAAAAGCCTGTGCATCACAATGTCTAATACAAAAATAAATAGAGATTGAATAAAAACAGATGCCAAACATTATTAAAAAATTAAAAAAAAACCAAGTGTTTGGAAAAACATATTATTTCATTACACTGTTAAATTATATTTTTAATGTTTCTCTCCAATAAAACCACATTATAATTAATTGTTCATCAAATTTTAAAAATCGATAGTAACAGTCAAAAACAATTAATCACAAACCCCATCATTTAGAGGGACTGCTCCTTTATTTTATCATTTCTTACTTTTTAAATTTAACGTAATGTTTCATTAATTCTTGGTAAGACCTTACATTGTACGTCTTACAGTACAATAAACTACAAGGGTTGTCTTTGATAAGAAATAATTAATATTAACAAAATTCAATTAGAGGTTTTTTTATTACTTTCCGATTAAAACCTTAAAAAAATTAAAATAATCGGAAAAACAGTAAAAATTTACTAACTTGAATTAGCGGGTCAAAAATCCCCCGCAAAAACCAAATGAGAAAAACCACGAAACAACTGGCCCGTTTGCAGTTGTAAATGATTACGTCCTCCGTGTAAACCAATTTTACCCACAGGGCGAACAAAGGAATAAAAGTTAGCAAATATATTGCCAGATGCAATCCTGCTGTTGTAATCTAGAAAAAATACTATGAAATTAATTAACACTGTTAGTTGTGTTGTGACCTAATACGGAAGAAACTATCTAAATAAAGTGTTGTGCGCCAAAAAATAATTTTATTTTTTATTGTTTATTAACATTATTTAAACTTTCTCCATGCAACTAATATTTTTTTCGTTTTTGAACATGGGCCTGAATTAGACGAGCTAATCCGTGCCATTTACTCAGCAAAAGAAATGGTTTTCTGCGTTTTGCTGTATTCGAACACTCTTAATTTTGTATATTTTAAACCATTGATTTGAAACTTTAACTAAACAAATGAACATTTAATAGCTAAATATATTAGCAAAACATTATTTTATTCGTTTTTTAGCATTACTACATACATAAATAGATTAAATGAACGGTTTAATAAAACTCTGAAAAATCTTACTTGAAAATATTGCTCATATAACTGTCGACCAACGTCTTTTATATTGCTGAGTTGATCGCTGATGCTTGTGGATTTTTTAATATTTTGATTTTTAACTTTGGATGCTTGCCGGGAGGCTGCTACGTACAAAACGTAACTGTACGTAGATGTACAAAGAAGAATGAAACTGCCCATACAGACAACTTCGAAGCGACTTAAGGTTAGTAGTGAGGTGGGATATCTTCTCTGTTGGAATTTCAGAGGTTAGATGCCTCTAAATAGGAGAGCATAAAAATCATTAATTATTGTCATCTCCTCTAAATCGAAATACTGCGTTCCTCAATGTAATTTTTTTCAGTTTTTTAGCCAGATACAAAAACGACAACGACGATTAGAAATAACCCGTTTATTAATTTCTGTAACTATATTTTTTTATCTCTACGAAGAAATATTAGCTGAAGTTTTTTAAAACAGACAATTTTTAATAAAGGCAACATAAACAATCAGTACGAGGTCATTACTAAAAACCCCAGTGAATTCTGTTTAGTATTTAAAATTTTTTGTGCAAATTACGTTATTTTTAGCGCAGTGCGTGATGTTAGCATGTACCATACTTTATGTTTGTTATAAGTTAAACTACAAAGTGCCTAGCAGACACATCGTAGCTAAACCACTCATCTTTTCATTTAACATGTAAGTATAGCCGGCATTCAGCACGATAATTACTACAAAACCGCACATCATCATTTATTACAGTAAATATCGTGCTGGGTGCCATATATACTTACATGATGAGCGATTTAACTACGACGCGTCAATTTAGTTTTTATCATTTGGTGGCGCGGGAGCGCCACGGGGCGATTTAGCCCCGTGGCGCCGCGCCAACCATAATTAGAGAACGTGGGTAAATTTTGAAATTCAGAACTTTCTTCTTCTTCTTATTATTATTATTCCAACTCTCCATTCTTAAAAACGATATTCCTCATTCGTTACTGATTGATCAAAAATAAACATGGGCTCATTAGAAAGAAGAAGGAATTACGCAACTTTCTTAGGAAGCACTTTTTTCATTTAGGTCCTTGTTATCGATTTATTGATCAAAATAAAAAAATTGAAAAATAGACAAATAAAAACTCCCAACCGCACAATAACAGCCTTTTTGCAACAATAAGGATTGTACAGAGCAGACAACCAACATCCCCTCATAAAAACCGCACAAAAATAGCAGACCGGTTTTAACTGGTGGCAGAAACGGCACCAGTTTCCAGCGCCATCTGCTTCAACCGCGCGGAAAACGGCAAAAACAACAGAGTACTTTTTTTAATTCTTGCATTACTGATGACAAAATTAATTTAAAGTTTTATTTATTAAAAAATAATAATAAGCGTCGGTGGCGCGGGAGCGCCACGCGCCGGTAATCATCGGTGGTGCGGGGTGCCAACTGCAATTTAACCCACGGCACCGCGCCAACTATACTTAGAGAACGTGAGTAAATTTTGTTATTCATGTTCATCATCTTATTATTATTATTATTTTTACTTTAAAAATTATAATTGCAATCATTGGCGCACGGCATCGCGCCAACTATGTTTAGAGAACGTAGGTAAACTTTGTCTGGAGCGCAACTGCACCGCACTAACTATAATTAAACAACGTGGGTTAATTTTGTAATTTAAATTCATCTTCTTCTTATTATTATTTTTTATTTTATCTCGGCAACGGAATGATTATAAACATGTGTCATTGTGCAGCTAAAACTATAGTTTATTAGGCTATTTTTTAATTTAATTAAAAAAAAGTGGTAGACTAGCCTTGAAAAATGCTCTAATAATAGAGCAGGAAAAAGGGTCGATTTTTCCCCGGGCGTATGTTTAGACAGAAAAGATGTAGACTAGTCTGAGCTGGATATTATGTCGACTATAGAAACTATGCTTTTGGTAGTGCCAGCTTCTCACTAAAGAAAATTTCTACCATATGATTATGATTTGTTTATAAATTGATCGAATCACACAGCACTGTCGCATTTTTTTTAGTTTGAAGAAATGTCAATTGAAAAAATCATACTTACAGCAATCTTTGACAAGCGCGAAATCATCACTTTTTCAAATTTATAGTTGTTTCTTACACATACAAATATAACCTTCTAATTGAAAAAGTGGCGATTTCGCGCTTGTCAAAGATTGCTGTAAGTATGATTTTTTCAATTGACATTTCATCAAACTAAAAAAAATGCAACAGTGCTGTGTGATTAGATCAATGTATAAACAAATCATTATCATATCGTAGAAATTTTTCTTTAGTGAGCAGCTGGCAAAACCAAATGCAAATTTCCTATAGTCCACATAATGTCCATCTCAGACTAGTCTACATCTTTTCTGTCTAAACATACGCCCGGGGAAAAATCGCCCCTTTTTCCTGCTCTATTATTAGAGCATTTTTCAAGGCTAGTATTATATATTTTAGCCTTTAATTTTTTTTCTTGAAATTGTTTCTATTAAAAAAGGTTTGGGACGTGTTAACTGTCCCCTTTAATTCTACCTTTTTCACCGTTACTATGTATGTGCTATACTTTTTTTAGCTGGGTTTCTAGATTATTAAAAGTCATAAAGATGTCGTTATTCGTACAACATGCTTATTTGGTGATATTATTGATATATTTAATAGTGAGAAGATATCCTACCTAAGCCAGGATCCGCATACATCTTCGCAGTTAGCCAATAAAATACCTTTCATGATGGAGTAAAGTATAATCAATATCTACTGTGGGTGTTACCTACATTCATAGGTGTTTTTGGTCGGGTCAGCTAGGAGGGGGCCGAAATTTTTAGGGGGGTCTAGGGGGGTCCGGACCCCCTGGATTTTTAGGGGGGTCGACCCCGGGTGCGAGATTTCAAATTTAGGGGGGGGGGTCAGGGGGGTCCAATTTTTTAACAAAATTTTTTTAACTCAATAATTTAAGTGTTTTTAAGTTTAATATTGAATTTTATGTACTAAAACCGCCTATTTAGGCCTAAAAGATGTATTTAAACACTGTTTTTAACTAAAAAACCGTGTTTTTGACAGTAAATAAAAAAATATACTTCCAAATTGGTCGGGAGGGGAAGGAGGTCAGCCTCGCTAGAGGGGGGGGGTCAGGCCGGACTGCTCTCGAGCTTTGGGGGGGGGGGAGGAGGGAGGCCCTGGATTTTTTCTAGGGGGGGGCAAAATTTTGGCTCTAGGGGGGTGGACCCCTCTGTCCCCCCCCAAAAACACCTATGCCTACATTGTATAACTGTTTTCATGGCAAATACAAAAAAACCATTATTCATGCTTTAAATACATCTTAAAAAAACAACGATAGTACATTTATAGTCTTGAAAAACACAAATATGACACCATAGGCTTGAAACTGATGGTAACTTTTTTTTACCTTTTCCGTACACTCGAATTTCCGTTGTAATTCTTTATACACCAATCTATATACAATTGTATAATTACAAATTGACTGTTCCGTTTCCGCGTAAATTTATTTAATTATTTTTTTCGGCTTCGCATAATTTTTGTGCTATATTATTTTTGTATTTTCAAATGGCGGACGTTTTTAAAAATGCAGTGAAAAAGAGCTCAAATAGACAATTATAGAGATCATGGGTTATATTTACCGAGTCGAACTTTTTGTTTTCGATTTTGATGATTTTTCGAGAAAACGTTACTCCTGCCCCCGATAGGCGAAAAATTTTTTTTCGCTAGAATATCTTTATGGGTTCAGGAGATATGACCCCCCCCCCCAAAAAAATCGGGTTTTTTCGAAATTTTGTGCTTGAAAGATTTCTCAATGAGTATAAAATTTTAAGTTATAAAAGTTTTACTTATAAAAAGCGGCTATTTTCTATTTTAAATTAATACCTTGATTGTTAGGATTAATGCAGTATTTGTCGAGATATAGGGTTTCCTGTACAAAAAAACCCTGATTTTTGCGTTAAAAAACCAAACGACGGCAGGGATTAATAGCAAAAAAAAGTTTTGGATTTAAAAAAAAAGAAAGAAAGAAAAAAAGAAAGGATTTTTTTTTTTGGAATAACCCAGAAAAAATATTTACACCTTTAAGCTAAAGAATAAATTAAAAATAATTAATAAAAAAATAAAAATAAACCGAAGGCATAATTAATTAGAAAGAGTATAATAATATATAAGTTACCAAAAACAAAAGTTATGTACGTTTCTGCGCTTTTCTGGGTGTAATAGACAAATAAGTAAAACAGTTGCGCGTCATCAGCAGAGGCTATTCTACTTATTTTACAACTAGGAACAAGCTGAAATTTTTTATAAAACAATTATTAACAAAATGCTTAAAAATTTTAAGTGAAGAATGAAAAAGCACAATATGCATAAAAGATTGAAAAAAATTTTGGCAGCAAGGTTCTAGCACGTGCAACAGACAAAAATAGACAAATGAATTAACAAAAAATAATAATAACGCTTAATTTTAAAAAGTAATAAATGTTTAATTATAGTTAGTGCGGTGCAGTTGCGCTCAGACAAAGTTTACTACGTTCTCTAAATATAGTTGGCGGATGCGTGCGAATGATTGAATTATAATTTTTAAAGTAAAAATAATAATAATAATAATAAGATGATGAACATGAATAAAAAATTTACTCACGTTCTCTAAGTATAGTTGGCGCGGTGTAGTGGGTTAAATTGCAGTTGGACGCACAGATGATTACGGCGCGTGGCGCTCGCGCACGACGCTTATTATTATTTTTAAATAAATAAAACTTTGAATTAATTTTTTCATCAGTAATGCAAGAATTAAAAAAAGTACTCTGTTGTTTTTGCGTTTTCGAGCGGTTGAAGCAGATGGCGCTGGGAACTGGTGCGTTTCTGCACAATTAAAACGGTCTGCTATTTTTGTGCGGTTTTTAAATGCAAGAATTAAAAAAAGTACTCTGTTGTTTTTGCGTTTTCGAGCGGTTGAAGCAGATGGCGCTGGGAACTGGTGCGTTTCTGCACAATTAAAACGGTCTGCTATTTTTGTGCGGTTTTTATGAGGGATGTTGGTTGTCTGCTCTGTACAATCCTTATTGTTGCCAAAAGGCTGTTATTGTGCGGTTGGAGTTTTTATTTGTCTATTTTTAATTGATCAAAAATCGAACAAGGCCAAATGAAAAAAGTGCTTCCTAAGAAAGTTGCGTAATTCCTCTTCTTTCTACTAAGATTTTTATAATCAGAAAAAAAAATGTTTTAAGAATGAGTGGAAAAAAAAAAAAGAAGGGGAAGAAGAAGAAGAAGAAGAAGAAGGTTCTGAATTAAGAAAAATTTACCCACGTTCTCTAGTATGTTGCGCGCGAGGAAATCCACCTACCACCATATATATAAAAATATTTATAAAAAAGTTAAAACAAATAAATTAAAGACAATCATATTTAAAAAGTTAAAACACTTAACAAAAGTAAAAAATATTAAATGAAAACACGTGACAAAGCTTGCACGTGAACCGAAAAAATGTGTGATTGCACAAAATATTTAGTATTTTGTGACACGTAAGAAGGGCAATTAATGAACTGAGCGTCTTGTGACCCTTATTATGCGCACAAAACAATAATTACAACGGTAAATTTTTTTTTGGATTATACTAAACATTAACTGTGAAATAAAATGTAAAGCACAAGAAGCTCAATTTTTTAAAAACTTTTTAAAAAACTTGAAAAAAGTGTACATAATAACAGCAGACAAAAAGACCAAACAAACCCGAAAAGACTTCAAAAGTCTTTAAAGCAACCACGAAACCGATAATAAGTGGAGAAAAAACAACAACAAAAAGGCAACCAAAAGGCAAAAGCCTAGTGGAGAAACCAAATATAAAGTTAGTATACATTTATAAAAACAAACACACAAAAACATATGAAAAAATAAAATAATATTCTTTGTATAAAAATTATTTTAAAAAATATTGAGAGCAACCACAAAGCAAAAGCTAAGTGGAGAGACAGAAGGCAACCTCCAGGCAAAGGCCAAGAGGAGAAAACACACTAAGGACACGACTTCTATATATACATAAAAACCAATGGTTTAAACAGAACAAACCACAACCGGCCATGAGTTCACTCGAAAGCGACACACCGCGTTTAAAACCACTGTGATAGGAACCCAACGCAATGCACCGCGTTCGCGCAAACTCTATACCGGCCGTGATCAATTCTGTTTAGTAACTACCGTCAATAGAACTGTAATAAATAAAGATTAAAAATTTTATATCATACAAGAGTTAAACTAAGAAAGTTATAATATTCATTTTTATTGATTAAACCGAATTTTGAAATTAAGCTTTTGTAATCTAAAAAGAACTTGTTAAACTGTAAATATAACTTTTTTTAGTGTATCCCAAATTTAGAAAATTTTTAGATATAATTTTAAGAGATTAGTTTTTAAAAAAATAATATTTGAGCAGATTCAAGCAATTTGAATTAATTGACTATAAAACACATTTAATCCAAATGTTAAGACACATATTACATGATTTCGGAATAGGTATATCTAATGATTTAAAAATTAAATGAATCGGTTTTGTTAAACAAGTTTATATCAAGTTTGCCCTTATTATTAGTTTTTATTTCAAGATCAAGATAATTACAAAAAGTTTGAGAAACACCTAAGAATTTTTTTAGCTTTAAAATGTCATATAGTATTCGTGATCACGTCATATATATTTTGCTCCGTGGGATAGGTTGTTGGAGGAGCAGCGGCAAAACAGGGCTTCAAAATGAAGGTGGGAATATGGCTAAAAGAATGCCGCGCGGGCGGGTTATTAGAAAGGCGCCCGCGCGTTATTAGACATAAATGCAGGCGTCCCTTTATGCGCGCGGTGTCCTTTGATGCGAAGGGGATTCCTTGGGTTTAGAACAATGGATTTTGACCAGGGTGAATGCTAGTATCTGAAAGAGGTAATTCAACGGAATAAATTTCTTTACAAATTGTATAAAAAATTTTTACATTTAAAATTAATTAGATCATCAATATACCTAAAAGTATTACTAGTCCTGTATCTATTTCTGGTGTTAGCTTTTAAGTTTTTAAATTCCATAAATGATAAAATAAATTCTGCTATTTGTGGGGACGCATTGCCACCCATTGGAATACCAGAATTTTGCCAAAAGATTTCTTGGGAAAATTTTATATACGAGTTTTTAACGATAAAATTAATAAGCAATAAGACTTGATTTTTAGTTAAATATACATCACCGATAGGAATATCCGAATAAAAACACTTTTATAACCCACAATAACATATTTTTACCTGAATTGCTAAACAACAGATTTATGCATTCAGTAAGATTTTTTAAAATTTTACAATGATAAAACACTAAAATCTCCACTGAAAATTGACGCTTCGTAGTTAAATCGCTCATCATGTAAGTATATTCGGCACCCAGCACGATATTTGCTGTAAATAAACGGTGATGTGCGGTTTTGTTGTAATTATCGCTCTGGTTGCCGGCTATACTTACATGTTAAATGAAAAAATGAGCGGTTTAACTATGATGTGTTTATATTGTTAATGGCATGAATATTGCTAGATTTATTGATAACTTCTAAAGAATTATTAATAGACCAAAACGTACAAGCAATTTGATATTTTAATGCCTCACAGTAATTTTTAAAATGGTTTTGAAAAAAATTTAAAATTTTACTTAAAGTAATTGAGATTTTTGTGCTGCAATTACTGACACCAGCAATGAACCTAAATTTAATAGGAACTTTATGAAATTTAGGAATGCCAAATAATAATGGGATACATTTTGATTATCAGTTAGTTACCTTATAGCCTAATTGATTAGCAAAAAAAAGTGCGGTTAATGATAAGATTAAGATCGCAATTAGCCATAATATGTTTTATACACGTCATTACCGACAATATTGATTTATGTTATGTCGAAATTGCAATTCAAAAAATGCAAAGAACAACATAAAAAATTTAAATGTAAATTATTTAAATAAAAACACATCTGCGCTCATATAAAAATAAAAAAATTAAAATAAATAACTAAATATAATAAATAAATTAATAAAATAAATAAATTAAGTTTTCCCACCATTTTTGCCTACATTTCGTATTTTTAGAAAAAAAATCGCGGGTTTCGTACGGAAAACGCAATATCTCTAGAAATACTGCTTCAATATTAACAATCAAGGTATCAAATAGAAGTAGAAAATATCCGCTTTCTTTCAGTAAACCTTTTATAACCTAAAATTTTATACTCATTAAGAAATCTTTCAAGTACAGAATTTGCAAAAAATGCAATTTTTGGGTATCATATTTCCTGACCCCCAAATATATTTTGATAAAACAGTTTGTGGGCTATTGGGGGCAGGGTTATGGTTTTTACAAAAAATAACCAAAATTAAAAACAAAAAGTGTGACTTGGTACCGCACCTTTAAGCAAATTAAACAAAAAGTGTGACTTGGTATCGCACCTTTAAGCAAATAAGACAAAAAACAATATTCATGGAATTTCATGGATTAAGGACTGCGGCGAATGCTTCCACTGGATTAGTTCATACGGAAAATTAATTCATACAGGATAGTGCAAAACAAAAATTTTCCTTGGGTTTTATTTAATTTTCATTATTTTTAGATGCTTCAATTCAAGAATCTACGCGAGTGCTTTAAGTGCACAGTAAATACGGGTGATTTAGTGTGCTTTTCGTACCGGTGTTTCAGTTCCGCGATCCGAAAAAGGGCATTAAAATAATTAGATAACGAAAAAAATATAACCAATCTAAATTTGCGTGTTGGTTAGATATACGCCCGCTATAACTGCTTTACAAAACAAATACGCTATACGTAAATTATGATGTTCCTTTCCTACCCTCCTAAGTCATGTTCCGGAGCTCTGACTATATAAAACGGAGCTCCCTCCGAAGTTTGTGATTAAAATCTTAATCACGTGAAATACGTTTTAAATCGTTCTACTTGCATTTTCAAGACCATTTGTACTTTTGTGAATACGTTTTAAAACATTATGTTTAACAATTTTCCAACAAAATAATTTATGGCATTACTCTTAAATAATCAATGAAAATAGTAAAAAATAGGGCACAACTCCGGGACTCTTCGGGTTGCTCCGAAGCTTTGAAAATCGAAGCTCCACTCCGGAACTCAAAGCTGCGGAGTACATCACCAACATCAATGCTTTTTTATAATAGTTGGCTTTCAATAAAATCTTTTCTAACTTAAGTTTAAACATTTTATAAAGTAAAAAAAGCTAACACCCAAGTTGTTGCAGTCCAAATAATTTGTCTCCTTTTGGTTATTTGTCTTCTGTAGAAAAGCGGACGCTTAATAGCTATGAACTGTACAACAAACAGATTGAAGTATCCCATTGTCGTTGCACAAACAGATATGCTTTATTTGTCGCTAATTTTACCGATTTTATATTGATTATGATTAATTTTAAAGGTTTAATTTTAGGTGTTTGTCATACAACATACATAGGTGCTAAACATTAACAAGGATAAATTAACAAGTCTGAACCCACTCCTCTAGTTTTACTCTGGGCAAAGAGCGAAATCTCACTGAGGCAGGATGGCATACCCCTGCAGTAAATCTCTAAAAATGGCCAGGAAATAAGAGAGTGGGGCTAAGGGTAGTCAAAAAAGGGTATCTTAGCGAGACAAAATAGAGGTCTTTTTGGGGAAGGAGGGGTGTATACACGCATCCCCCTTAACTAAGCTTTCCCCACGAAAATACAAAAAATATTAATAAATTACTATGTTAACCTATGCCCTGAGTCTCGAAAAGGAAGTTGTAAAAGTTTTTAAAGTTAGGTACGCGCTTTTAAAACGCGTGCCTAAAAATTAAAAACATCTGTACGGAATTCTTTATAAAAAATAAGAATCACCACTTAAAATACAATATTCAATTAATTTTTTGTTGGTAAATCCAGTTGTAACTTGTCAATATTGATGCTATATTTTAAAAAAATCATGATAATTTTATAAATGAACAATACAATGGTGCTTTTAGATTTTAATATATATTTAAATAATTATTAAAAATATGAAATGCAAATAACAGTGAATAAAATATAATATTTTGACAAGACCACTGTATAGTTCCTTTAAATAGAAATAAATTGGTAGTTGGGTTTATAAAATTAGCTTAATATTGCACAAGTTATGACTGCTTTTGCAAACGAAGATTTATTGCATAGTGTATTTTAAGTATCTTAGGCAATTTTTTTAAAATTTTTACATAGCTTTCAAAAAGTGTAATAACTTTTAAAACTTTTAGTTGGAGAGTCAGGACATAGATTAACATTGATTTATCAATTTTCCTATTTTTGTGGGCGGAGCTTAGTTCGGAAAGATGCGTCTTAAACCCCTGACCATTTCGTCACTCAGGCACCTATATGGATTCCACATTTTACTTTGCTCTTTTCTTGTTATATTACTAAAGCAAACAGCAGTTTTATGTTAAAATGAAAAAAATACAAAAAAAGATGAAATTTAAAGCATTTAATGGTTTTATATATTTTTGTTTTCGGAAAAATTTTTCGGAAAAATTAGCGCGAGAGAACCAAATAGCAAAAATGACATGGCAAAGTGATCAATTAAATCAAATCAATCGATGCTTCTATGTTTGAAGGGAAACAACGCGGATTAGATCTCTGTGTTGGACTGCCATGAACAAATTTTTACTGATTTCGGTTATTTGTAAAAAAATTTTAATCCAGTCATCTCCGTGATAGTAAAATGTTTAGATTCTTTTGTCTTACAAAGTGTCGCGCATAAGTGAAAGGTTTTCAATGCGAAAAAAATATTGTTTTTGTAGCTCAAAATATTACAGAATTGTAAACAGCAAAATAGATTTTAACGGAAAATTGTATATTAGAAAATCACTGTTTACATTTAAAAAATATAAGCGTCCGTTCCTAATCGGATTGGATATATTAAAAACTGCTCGATGATATACATAAAAAACACATGTGACATGTCATTTTTAGTTTATCCATATTTTTTTATAAATTACTAACCTTATCACTAGCTGCAACAGGAGAACAACCCAGTGCGGAATACAGGTCAAATTGATAAACATCACAACACACATGGCTATGATCATCAAGCCGGAAAGCAAATCGATAACTGCAATACTCAATTGGAAAATGTTAATCGAGACTATATTTTTCTGTGTTTATGCGAGTCGCACTGCGAAAAATTAAATTAGATTAACCTTTTGGGGTTTTTTCGTCCAAAAAGCACTACGAATGCGCTAAAGGAATTTTCGGCCACCGCTGTTCAGTGTTAAACTTCGCGCGGATCAAAAGCAAAAGGTAGAGTTTAATACCGAGCTGCACTGGCGCGGAATCCCTTCTGCGGATCACTATAGTCAAAATCCTTCTATTTAAACTGAAATTGTTTGGTTTTAATGTTCTTTACAGAGTTATAACGTTAATAAATCACTTTTAGCCAATTAGCGCTAATGAAAAAAAGATGTTTTATCTATTGGAGATTAATTTTTTCCCAAGCAGCTAAAATTGATTATATTAGCTCCTTCAACAAATATATATATATATATATTGACGCGTCGTAGTTAAATCGCTCATCATGTAAGTATATCCGGCACCCAGCACGATATTTACTGTAATTATACGGGGATGTGCGGTTTTTTAATAAATTACTCCCGTGCTGGTACATGCCGGATATATATATACATGTTAAATAAATATGATGAGGTTTATATAGATATGTGTTTATATATATATATATAAATATATATATATAATATACATTTTTATATTTCAGCTCGGTCCGTATTAAAGTATGTTTTGGACGATTTAGGAATTTAATTTGTGCAAGTGCTCTTTTAAATCGAACAAAACGTCAGTTGCTACAATATTTTTTTAAAATTATAATATAGCATATAATACCCAATAAGGCACAATCTTTTTGTGAACAATACTTTGGTAACTCAAATTTTTGTAGTGCATTGCAAAGCATTTTTTTAATCTCTAATTTATTAACTAAAATGGACTTCTTATGTTTTAGTTATGTGGTTGGTTTATAAAAAGCTATTATCAGTATGTAGCTTGGGTTTGGATATTAGTACATGGTAGTGTTGTAAAAAGTTACTTTTACTTTTACTTAAAGTAATAAAAGTAACGGATTTTGGATTACTTTTACTTTTACTTTTACTCGACTTTTAAAATTTCAAATACTTTTACTTTTACTATTACTCGACTTTTGAAATTTCAAATACTTTTACTTTTACTCTTACTCGGATTTTCCACTGCAAATACTTAAATTAATTTAAGTAAAGCTTAAGCAATTTCAATGGGTTGATTTCCTATGGGCTTGTTGTAAAGTAAATGGCAAAAGACAATTTTTTATGCCGCTAACACGCTAAAACCATTTATTTTGACTAAAAAACTTATTAAAATGATAATTATGCATAAAATTAGCAAAAAAACTTTAGAACGGAGCTCTGGAGCTCCAAAAACCGGTATTTTGCTCCGGTTCAAAATTACTTTTATTATACTTTTACTCTTACTTTTACTTAAAAAAATAGGTCTTACTTTTACTTTACTTAAATAAAATTTTGACCATTACTTTTACTTTTACTTTACTTAAATTAAAAAATCACAAATTACTTTTACTCTTACTTTACTTAAATTAAAATTTTTCAATTTACTTTTACTTTTACTTAAAATCATTCAAAATCAATACTTTTTACAACACTAGTACATGGCAACGATTTAAGCTTTTTTTTTTCAAAAAATAACTTGTTTTATCAAACAATAAAGCCGAAATTAAATCACATTAAATTTGGCGGTGCAGCGCAGCTCACTTTTAAGAAAAGTGTAGTTAAAAATCCAAGATTCATTAGAATTAATCCGGTTCCATCAAGTGTAAAATAAATCGACCCAAAAAGGCTGAGTCCATATTGAGTCAAACCCCATCTATAAATTCTAAATTTTACGATTGTACTTCAATTAATTCTACATCAAATCCAAAAAAAAAACAAAAAAAAAACGTGTCAACTGATATATTTTTGAACACTTGCAAAACCTTTGTTTTCCTTTATAACAAATATGGCTAAAATAGAAAAGTTAACTAAAATAAAAATAGAAAACGTAAGACGCTTGTCGAGAACCGTCTGCAACTAATTGCTTGAGCATACTCGCCTATCGATGTCATCGAAACTGAATTCCATAAACTTATTTTTATAAAACAAGGCACGTTGCAGCCACACCTGCATTAATTTTTAATAAAAAAATAAAGCATGGTTGACAAGCAGCTGACTGGTCATTCCGTATCATATTTAGTTCAGTAATAGCAAAAAAGGAAAATCAGACACTTAGAACACTGCTTGAAAAAACAGGTCCCATTTAAATGGGACCTGGTCCCTATTAAATGAAACCGGGACCCATTTAAATTTGACCTTTCGACTTTTGAACCCATTTAAATGGGATCCCATTTAAATAAGCCCCATTTAAATCTGATCCTATTTAAATGGAACCTGATCGAATTTAAATAGAACGCTTATGTGGTGCTAAACTGAGTTGGTTTAAAATTTTACATGAAATTATTACATCGCGATGACTTTTTTCATGTTATGCAATTTTTGAGTTGTTATATTTTTTATTTATAAATTTAATTCATAGTTTTATCACCACGATCAGTTATAATTCAGTCCGCATATGACATCTTTAAATTTTCATGGTTTTATTCAAATATTGGGAAGTCTGCTATTTGTAACACCTAAACTATTTTTGTTAGATTAATCATATGTATAAGCCTTGGTGATATTTATGATATATAGTAACATAAAAATTATAGTACCTGTAAGAGTTTGCCGTATCTTGAACTTCCAAAACAGAGGTTGTATTTGCTTTATTACAAGACATCTTATTAAAAGAATATTGTATTTTATAACTACCACACAATCATTTTGCTTTAAAAGTAATTGTTATGGATGCAATGAAAGCAGTTAAAATTAGTTTTTTAAAGATATTTAATTTTAGTTTTATAACGTTAACATTAGTTAGTTCGTTTGCTAGAAAAGCTTGAAAACTTAGCTTTTTTAAAACTAAATACATTTAGATTTTGCGGGTTGCTTGTTTACACTATTGTTATCGCACATTTTTAAATCACTGATGTAGTAATGTTACGTTTGTTATAGATTTATTTTATTATGCTGATAATACAAAGTTATTTCTTATTTTGTGAAATCAAAAAATTGTTCAAAAAGAATAATGTCCAGTAAACAAGTTTTTTGTATGCATTATTGAACAGTGAAACTTGCTTTTAAAACAACGATTTGCAGCTACTAAATATTTAATAATTTAAAATAATAATAATTATTAAATAATATTTAATAAATAATTTAAAAATGACCGGCTGTAACAGTAAATTTTTGACGAAAAGTTTTGCAAGAAAATTTAAAATGCGGTAATTCTGGCGGGCACGACGTTCTGCTTTTTCAATTTTGTTTTTCTAGAGCAGATTTTTGTAGTGACGTAGCCTAAAAATTGACACTATATGTTACAGATCGCATAACTAAAATACTGTAATCCGCACTATTTTTTGCCACTTTTATAAACTAAAAAGAAACTGCAAGGACAAAATATACATTTTATGCCATCATTTATGAATTTTATTAAATTAATAGTTTCCTTTTTTTGACTATGCAATTTAATTTTTTAAAGCAATTTTTTAATATTTTTATAACAAAACCTTAATTGAAACAAATATTGCAAAGACATGCAAATTGTAAGAATCCCGAAACACAAAACCGTAATCAATATGTCTGAGCAGAGATTCTCGAATTTTTGTCAATTACTACTGCTAATACTTTTTTATGAATATTTTTTCTAAATTAAGTTTAAATTATTTTAATAATTGAAATAAATTTGAACTATGACTGTCCCTAAAGAAATCATAATTCAGAAATGAAGCAATAAAGATAAAGGCTTAAAACGTTTATTAGTTAAAAAACACGTTTTGGAATCTGCTTGGTTTATCGTGAGCTAACTGATTACCTTGAATGTAAATTAAAGGCCGTTTGGAGATGGCATAGTCTTCTCGTGAACTGCTATTTTAGTCGTAAATTATTTTGTTGTGAAATTGCCTAAAACATTTTTGGTTGTGCTGATAAAACTACGATAGTTTACAAAAAGATTTTATTTACTTTATTTCGATTTTGTTTACAAAAATTTCAGAAAAATTTTCACTCGGAAAAATTTCAGAGCGTTTAGGACTGAACTAAACTTGTAAATTAGAAGGCTGCGCACCTCGATAGGAATGTTTCTTAATAATACACCATTATCGTTTAGGATAGCAGTTATCTCGTAAATAAAATAGCTTCGGTTATTTCTTCGTTTTTTCTTCTTTTTTTCATGAATTACTCCGTGACTGTGCAAATACATTTAGGTTCATAGGAGCAGATATAAAGAAGCTTCAATCCAAAGTGAAATTTTAGCACAAAATACCACAGTAGCTGTTTTACGACAGTTACTCATCACTAGTCGCTTTTTCTGTGGATTTAATGACGCACCGCTTTTTAAACTCCACCAAGCATTTGTCCAGACGGGTCAGAAACGTGTCCACTTCGTTTTTTTTCATACCGATGGCGGCCGCAACGTTCAAATAGCTGTTATACTGCAGGTGTGGCTTGTATGATCCCACAACACAGAGAAACTATTTAATATAAATGCTTTAGTTTAAAGTTAACAAAATACAATATTGGTTCCCCACTTTCGTTATCAAAAATCAAATTAAAAAAAACAGGAACCATATTACTATTTTATTAAATTTTTAGTAAAAAAAACTTGGCAGGGTAATCGTGAGGAAATCCAAAAGTTTTTATGATAAATTCAAAAGAAAACACCGTCTAGGTTCACTGCGTGTGAGTTTTTTTTCCAAGCCCCACCTGCAGTCCATGTGTTGATCGGAATGTGCTCCCCAGTTGTAAAATTCTCGACCTTCGATCGTGTTTCTTTGGCCTCGGGCCACAACGCGTGCCCCTGTGCAATTACGCCTAGCATCGCCAGTGGTGTTAATCGTCCATACTTTAAGCTTATTAATATAAAAACCTGCATATTTATACTTCATACGCTATAAAACAGTTTTAAGTGTAATATTCATGCATTTTAATTTCTATTGTGATATTAATTTGGTTATCTTTGTCTTACCACTAAATTCTTATTTTTTAGTATTCGCAGCATATGGCTAGTTATATTTAGGAAATAAAAAGACAATATGCGGCGAATAAAATATTCTATGCGTCTAAAAATTTTTGCTCAATCTTAAAGCGAAAATTTTACTGTAAATATTAAAGGTGTGGTGCAAAGTCAAATTATTTGTGTAACATAAAAGAGGAAAAGCGGTCGGTCAAAATGACGATATTTTATTAAATATTTGTGATTTAGGGGTTTATTTGTTTAATGTTTTGTCAAAACAAACAATTTTAAAAAAAAATAATGATTTTTTTATACTTTAAAGAAAAATTTGCACAGGCTAAAATTTAATACGTCTTCGAAACGTCAGTAATGTTTCTTATTTTTTTCCTGCTTTCCAAGTTTCAAGAAAAATGATGTAAGAAATCGCAGTTTATTTTGCACTAAATCATTAATTTCTCTAAAAACAGTTGTGATAAAAATTACGCCCTTTATTTTTAACTTGTTTCTAACAAAACTTGAAGTGTTGAAGCTGAAGCAGACATTTTGTAAGTATGCTATGGGTTGTCCTAAAAAACCTTTTTAACTATTCTTTTAAAATCATCGCTTGAGTTTTTTCAGATATTTGAGCAAAAACTACAAGATTGAATGGCGCAGGTAGGGTAAGGTTTTTAAAAAAGAACCAATTAATATAATCAGCAACACCACTAGCCTGAACAACATGGAGCCCAACTCGGTAACAGAAACAGCGGGTGTTTCCATTTCATCCAAAGAAGAGAGAGTGACAGCCAATGATATTTGATTAGCTTACAAAGGCGTTAATAATACAGTTCATTCCCAGACTACGCTATTAACATTACTGAATAAATAAAGTTGAAATGACAGCTGTCCTGCGTTTTTCTTTAATGGTTAGGTTACTAATATGATAAAAACAAAACCACTATTGTATTTCCTTGCAAACTCACATGCTACATGCATAAATGCACTCCACAGATAGATATTTTTTTTGGGGGGGGGGCAAAGGGGTCCACCTCCACCCCCCCTAGAGCCAAAATTATGAACCCCCCCTAGAAAAAATCCAGGCCCCCCAAAGCTCGAGAGCGGTCCGGCCTGACCCCCCTAGCAAGGCTGACCCCCCTAAAATTAAAATAAGACCTTATTGCAACTTCTAAATTTTATTTTTTAATAATAATGTGTTTATATATTCTTATAATTAGATTAGAAATCATAGTTTTTTTAAAAATAACGTAATAATAGAATAGCAATATTATTGTCTTGATTATAAAGTCAAGTATCACTAACTTTTTAATCCATAATCTTATATTTAAGTAATGATTATATACATACATGGGCGTAGCAAGGAGGGGGGGGTCAAAGGGGGCTTAGACTAGACCCCCCTTTTGGGTTGGCAAAGGGAAAAATTTGGGGTTAGACCCCCTTTTTGGGTCGCCAAGGATAAAAATTTGGGGGCGTCTAGAACTACCATTTTTAAAAAATTTTCTCGCGCTTCGCTCAGCGCTCCATTAATTATTTATAGTCTACACTTGCAAATTTGTATTACTTTGTTTTGTAATCTTTGTATGACCACGCTAGATCCACCCCATTCTTAATGTTTTAATAGGTCTCCACTTTCAAATTTGAGTTACTTTGTTTTTTAATCTTGATATGACCACGGTGGACGACCCCCCTTTAGATTGTTATATAGTGGTATTTATTAAAAATTTAAAAATTAGAAGTAATTTTAAAAACATTTTCTGGCACTTTGCATCGCTTTGCTGTAATTCAATGTACTCATTTTTTAGTTGTAATGTTTTGGAAATCGAAAATTTTAAGGTATCAAATTGTTTGTAAAAATTTTTTTCTTTGTTTTATAGACTTATTTTTATTGAATAATAGGAAAATAATGAAGTATATGACATAAACAAGGTAATAAACACTCCGCGCGAAGCGCGGAAAATTTTTTTAGCCCTTTTATAACGCTTAGGGTTTGGACCCCCTTTCCGAAATCTTGGCTACACCCATGTACACACGCACGCACACGCACACGTAATATATATATATATATATATATATATATATATATATATATATATATATATATATATATATATATATATATCATCAAAGCGCGCAAAATTTCGATCGGTTGATCTGCATTACTACAAAAGATAAGTAGGAGATACGGTAATTATCCATTATGGTGACGCTATGTATATTGCATAGTTCATGTATGGGCGCAGCCAGGATTTCGGAAAAAGGTAGGGGTCCAACCCTGAACGAAATTTTCAAAAGGGGGGAGGGGGTCCAAATCCTAAACGTTATAAAAGGGCTAATAAAATTTCCGCGCTTCGCGCAGTATAAAACAAAGAAAACTTTTTTTTACAAACAATTTGATACCTTAAAATTGTCGATTTCCAAAACATTAACAAATGAAAAATGAGTACATTGAATTACAGCTGACAAGTGCAAAGTGCAAAAAAATGTTTTTAAAATTACTTCTCCTAACCTGATCCCACTATATAACAATCTAGGGGGTACAGAGTGGTTATACCAAGATTACAAAAGAACGTAACACTAATTTCAATATTATTAATTATTCGAGCGCTGAGCGGAGCGAAGCGCGAAAAATTTTTTAAAAAAATGCCTGTTCTAGACCCCCAAATTTTTATCGTTGGTGACCCAAAGGGGGGGGGTCTAACCCCATATTTTTCCCTTTGCCGACCCAAAATGGAGGGGGGTCTAGACCCCCTAGACCCCCCTTGGCTATGCCCATGACTTCATGTATAAACCGAGTTTCAGTGCAATGTGTCTATAGGGTACCTTTAAATATTGAAAGGTTTACTTATGCTAAGATATCGGGGTCAGTAACAGGGTTAGAGCTGGAGAATAAACAAAACATCTAAAACAATAGATTATAAAACAAAAAAACAAATAAATTTAGTTTAAAACGTAAAGCATCAAAAACAATAAAATGAATTAAAATAATAAAAAATAGTTGTATTATTTTTTTCGATAGACAATTAAAAAATTTTTTAGAATAGTAAAGAATTTGGACGTTGAACAGCGAAATATCAATACAATTCACTTGAAATCCCTATTTTTTGTTAGCATAGTCTAAAATGATAATGTATTCTAAACGCACATTTAGTTTCCATCAGACGTTCATTATGTTTTGCCACAACTGTTTGTAATTTTTCTTTAAAGTAGGCAAAAACATCTTTTCTTTCTAAAAAAACATATAAAAATACACGCGTATTTCTGAGTCAGGACAGCTAAAAAAGGATATCCACTATTTTATTATTGTATGTGTTTTCACCTCGGTGGGATGTGACTTCTTAAAAGTATGGACTACAAACTAAATTTAAATAACTTGCTTGCAGGGATAAAACCGTGTTTAAAAATTCAAAATCTTGTTAAAGCTGACAAAAAAGTTTTGATATGAAACGCTGAATGCAACAGAACCCGCAGTTTGATGCAATACATTCTAGAATTTTGTAGCGGCTTTTGATTTTGCAAATTTATTATTTAGCAAATATTACTGTAGACTCTGCTTCAAGACCCAATTTTCCAATTAAATTTGGAAAGTGGGTCTTGAAGCAGAGTCTACAGATATATTTGCTAAATAATAAATTTGCAATACATTTGTAGCGCCAAGCCGGTGTGAATGCGCGTCTACAAAGGGACAGCTAAGGGTCCCGTGAAGACAGCAATGCTTGTCACGGCTTACTAGAATAATAAAAATTCACTTATGTAATCCAGAGATGTAAAGCGGGTGACAGTCTTGGGGATCCCTAGACGCTCTTTTAGTTATGGATGGAGCGGCCTTGCGGCCTGCGCAGGTGGGAGTTAAAAGATATTGAAATGCTGAAATTGAACATATTTTGGACTTTGTGATTTTGCTTTATTCAAATAAAGAGTTAAATGTTATTACAGTTTACAAGTTAAACAAAAATTAATAAGCGTTTTACGCTTTTAGCAAGAAAGAAACAACAAACAAATATTTATAAACTTTTATTTTATTTAAAGTAAATTTTAACGCGTAACGGTACAAAAACGAGCGGTGACCAGAGCAATTGTTTCAAAAAGGAAGATTGGTAAATTTAGCAAAGAACTTTAAAGGTTTACTTGCTATGCGCTATTTTTAGAAAACAAACTCAAGTTCACCCACCAATTACGCGAGAACGAAGCTCTACTCAACGTACCCTAACAGAAGACGGAGTTGAAATTCCAGTCCGACATTGGGAATGCGCAGTTAAATTGTTTAAGTTACCCATTAAGATCATAGCAGATGAATATTGCAAAAACCAAAACACGATGTACACTGGCATCTTCTGGCCAAAAAGATCACAGATAAAAGAAACAAGCTTAGATTTCGCGGTCGTCTCTATGAGGCCGAAGCCTTGTAAAAATTACAAATATAAACTTCACCCTTTCAGAGACCTGTGCACTGCCCCCCGGGTTAAAACGGGGGGGGCAATTCCGAAATGGGGGGCACGGAGGGGCAACTTTTTTGAAACGGGGGGGGAACAAGCAGGGGGGAAAGAAAAAAAAGAGAAAAAAAGAAGAAAAAAAGAAAGGAAAAGGGAAAAAAGAGACAAAAAAAAAAGCAAAAATAAGGTAAAAATAGGTCTAAAATGGCTTAAAATACATTGAAATAGGCTAAAAACTGCAAAAAAATTCGCGATGATGGCGTCATCATAGGTAAAAATGGCGTCATATTTTTAGGGTACTTTTTCATTTTTTGGCGAGGGGCGCAATAAAACGGGGGGGGGGGGCAAATCCTCCAATAAAACGGGGGGCATTTCCAGACCGTGCACTGCACAGGTCTGCTTTCAGGTAAAGTTATTAGATGAAAAGTTTTCTTAGAGACGACCACAGGCCAGCGAATAAAACATAACTATAGCCGTTACACCAAAGAAACACCGTGGCCAAAAGAACCAACCTTTGGTTAACTGCTAAAAATTAGCATAACATTTGGTTATTGAAAAAGAACTGCTAAAAATTAGCATACAAAAATTTAGGGAAATATATTTTAAAACATGCTGGCATAAGTTTTAATTAATTTTAAGAAACTTTTATGTTTACGTTTTTATGATAGCCTTTTTAAACAAATGCTTACCGTGGGTAAATGATTTTAGTGCGCATATTTCGCCACACATTCTATTTACCACAATAAATATATTCCAAAAAAATTTAAAGTTTTTTTTTGAAATTTGTTATTACTTAGTAATTTGGGATTTTAATCGCTTGAAAAGCTGTAAGTTTGATTGAATTAAAAAAAAAACTAAATTATTTGTTATATTATTACATTGTATTAAATATATTTATGCAGAAAGCAAAAAATAAACATCAAAAATTCAGTACAAACAGGCATATTTGTTTTTATTTTCTTTTTATTTGCACTAATCAATCAAATTTACTATAAAAATGGTATCAAATACCTTTTAAGTTTTTTTTTATTAAATTTAATTTTAAATTAAAAATTTAATTAAACTGCAAGTTTCGTTGTAAAAACTTTAAAAAAAAAAACAAGGTCTCCACAGGACTCGAACTCCCTACTTTTTTTCCATAAGCAAAAGCACTACCACTGCGCCATCTAGACATCATGATTTGTTACATAAACATAAATATATAGGAATAACCTCCCAAACACGTGCTAAAAACAGTAAAATCTATTAAAAGCTCCTTTTTCTAAATAAAACAAAGTAAAATCCGTGATTTTTCAAGGGTGTTGCATTTAGAGTTTATATTTTATTTTTCTCAATTGTTTTAAATGAGATTTAGCATTTTTATACTCAATTTTAGCAGTACAGGCGAAAATTATTAAAGTAGCTCCTGTCCATAATTGGAGAGAAGTCACATCCTCGCGGAGAAACCACAAACAATATAAAGAAATAATCGATAGACTTAGTTCCTATTTTACGGGCTTGAAAATCTTACAACTAGAGTTGGATTAACTTGTTAGCTGAAGGTCCACTTTCTACAAAGAAAATTTAGGGAAAATATTGTCATTATAAGCGAAATAAAATATAAAATAACAACTACTGATTTATATTTCGTTGGAATTAAATTATTTATTAATAGCCCTTTTTTAAATTCAAACACGATTTCCAATCGAAATATAAGAAACCGGTAATGGTAAACCGGATTCGCTAAGGTTAAAACTCTTAAGGTTTAAGAAGTATTCTATCTTTAAATAAGAATTTTTTAACGTTTTTGTGCCACAGTAATATTTTAGTATTTAGCATTTTTTTGAAATTAAAGTATAAAAACAACTATCATAAATTATTTTTTGTTTGTTTTTGTAAGATTTAATAAAAATATAATGTGAATGTAATAAGTGTCAAAAATAATGTTAGTTTTCTTAAGAGTAATTTCACTAAAAACAAAAAGGTTTTATAAATCCAGCTTTCTTTATATCAGAGCCATTTAAAAGTAACTCAACAAACACGATTCTACGATTGTTTATATCAGAGCCATTTAAAAGTAACTCAACAAACACGATTCTACGATTGTACGGTGCTAAATATCAGGGTTAATGCATTTGGTGTATTTATTAGAAATCAGAGACGTAGCCAGAGTTTCATTTTGAAGGGGGGCGGATGGTAGTACAAAAAAAAATTTTGGGGGGCGAGGCTCCGCCCCCCTCCCCCCGAAATTTTTGGGGGGGGGGGTGGCGGTGCCCCCCCTTAATTTTTGAAAACGTTAAAAAAGCAGGGATAAACGTAGATAAAGCTGTATAATACACTTTTTTGGCCTAATAACCTATTATCTAATGTTTTTAGCAATAAAAACATGTTTTCTTAGTTACAAATTCCATTAGCACACATTGGCAGAGCCTGGATTTCACAAAAAAGAATTTAGAGACCTTTCAGACCATACATGGGCACGGGGGGGTTGGGGGTTAACCCCCCAAATTCTGAGAAGGGGAGTTTAACCCCCCCACTCAGAAGTGTGTGTGTGTGTGTGTGTGTAGTACTTATTACTTATAAAAAATATTGTACAAACTTAATAACATTAGCATTAGGCAAGATAAATAGCGAGGTATATGTATGTATACTATAGAAAGTGACCGCTGAACGAAGCGAAGCGGAAAAAATTTTTGGTTTTTGGGGGTCAATTAGGGTACTAAAATTATTTTATAGTTTGGCGCCGAGCGATTAGCGAGGCGCTCATAGATGAACACGGTCAAAAAGCTAGTGGGGGGTGTTTACCCCGGGTAAATGAAATTTCAAAATCTAGGGGGGACCTAGGGGGTCGAACCCCCCTAGCTTTCTAGGGGGGGGTCGACCCGGGGTGGAAGATTTTGAAACCTAGAGGGGGGTCAGGTGGGGTCCAATTTCCGAAACAAAATACTTTTAAACCATTAAATGTTTAATAATAGTTTTTTTTATAAGATAATACTACATTTTATTGAATAAAAAGCGATATTTAGGTATAAAAAGGGTGTAAAAACATGAATTTGTGTTAAAAATTCACGTTTTTGGAAGGAAACTTAGTATAAAAAAAGTACTTAAAATTTTCTCGAGAGGGGAGGGGGGGGGGGGGGGGTCAAATTTCAAAATCTAGAGGGGGGGGATCAGGGGTAAAAAATTCGAAAATTTGGGGGGAGGGGCCCCCTCCCCTCCCTGGATTTTTTTCTCGGGGGGGCCCCCAACATTTCGAGGCTAGGGGGGGGGGTGGACCCCACCCTACCCCCTCCCCTTGTTCATCTATGGAGGAGCTAGAAAATTTTGAATTTTTAGCCTCTGAAAACCCCCAAATTTTACTATCTGGTGACCATTCCGGGGTTGGCGGCGGCCGCCCCCCGCCCAACCACTATCCCTATTTTTCCCCCTGTCCGACCGTTTCGGGGGGGGGGCGCCCCCCCCGCCCTCCCCCTGGATACGTCCCTGTTAGAAATAGTTTGAAGTTTCCAGGGTCTGCATACTTTATACAATAGAAAATGTTTGAATACTGAAGAAACCAAACCTGAATTTTTAAAGACATTAATTAAAAGAATTGGCAAATGTTTTAAGATGAATCACCCTACGAATCAGACACGAGAAATTTTTGTATTATAGGTTTTAAAATTATCAAATTATACAAGTTAAAAGACTATTTTAGGGGCCTTAAAATTTTTTATTAGATTTTTGTACGGGTGTTGTATTTTTTCACGAGCTTAAGCATTTAATAAAGCTTTATTACCGGTAGAACAAACAACGACTAATAAAATTATTTTAAAAACGTATGAGGAAAGAACACAATAATGGTATTTTGAACACTTAGCTCTTTCGAAAACCGCCATACCTTTTAATAAATTTCGCCAACCTTCCACCCCGAGCCACAGAAGCGTGGAAAGGAGATCTATACAGGGTGCGGCGGAGGCGCGTCCGGGGTAGGTCTTCGCTATCCCTTCCACTATTTTGGCGTCGAATCCCGCTACTACAGCGCCACCTACCGGCACGGCGAAGTTTTTGTCTGTTGACTGGACGAAAACGTCGATTCGACCTTTTCTCGAGCCCTAAATTTATGTTTAAATTAAAATCTAATTAAATTAAATTAAACTTTAAAAAAATAAATTGAAAAAATAAAATAAAAACTGCAGCGGTTAACTGTGTGCTTAAGATTTTTATTTATTAATTCTTTTTTCGGTTTGTAAAACTCACCGATATAAAAGACACGGTTTTGTGACGCTTATTCAGTTAATAAACTCTTATTTTTATTTCCGGTCGACTTCCCCAGCACTGTAAAAGCATTCACTTGTCCCCCCTTATCCTCACTACCGTAACCTAATGTTACGGTATTCCTTACAGAAACCCTTCCTACTATTTCGTTACACTAAACCTTTCCGCACGAACAAGAATAAGAATAAGTTTCAGGTAATGCAACAACAACAACAACAAACCCACGAACATTTCGGTGACAAAATAGACTGCATTATAAAAAGCTAATTTTATAGTATATCTTTTAACTTGTAGCTTAAAAGGTCAAAAAAATTTCTATTACAATAATATTATAGAATTAATAAACCTTCTAAATTTGCCCAAAAATTTGATTTATTATCGTTTTAAATTACAATTTTCTTTTTTGTAAATCTAATATCCTTGATGCTAGTAAACTGGATTTGGCCCTTTTATTATTTATTTACCACCAATTGCGATTGGTTACGCAAAAGTCGTATGGCTACAGACATTTACACTTCTCATGTGTTTTCCTTTATATTTTTTGTTCTATTGCATACCCATAGGTATTATATTAATGTTATCAAAAAAATATATTAATAAATAGTTTATATGGTGGGGATGTTTTTTTTCTTTTATGTTTATTTACTAAATGGTTTTGTGTGTGTTTTCGGTTTACAATGGTGGATGGGTTTCCTCTTTTTTTTAGTTTAACTATACTAAATCCTATATTTTAAAAGTTTATAATACTTTGAACGATTTAAAGGTAAAAATGCTGTTTATTCATCCTTTACTTTAACGTATTAAAAACCAATAAGTGGATTGATTTCAAAAGAAGCAATTTAATTTTGTTTTTCTAAAAACCGGGCTAACTTAGATATTTTAAAAATTTAAACTTACCATTTTAAAAATAATTTTTCTATAATTTTTAAAACCAATTCTATGCATATACCTGTTCAATTACATGACAACACTTTGTTGATTGCAAGCCGTAAGCATTGTTTACGATATGCGCAATTCCCCGATATTTGCAGATCACAGCCAACTCTTCAACATCATCGGGTGCCCGTGGGGAGAAGCAACTGGTAGTACTGATAACACAAAGGACATCCTCCGCTCCTAATAATAGTAGTATTTTAATTTTCTTTAAATTTTTTAAAATACAAAATATCGGCAAACCATTACACAGGTTTATGTTTTATACTTAAAACTTCTCTTCTACCTAACCAAAATAATGTTCTGTATTAAAAACAGTGTTGTTAACCTACCAGTATCAGCAATGGCTTTTTTGAATCCTTCGACGTCTGTTTTTAACTCGTCTTCCTCTCTTCTAGTATTTATAACAATCGGGTTGAGACCAGCGGCCACTATGGACTTATAACAAGTCTTTTGGTCAATACGAGACCAAAGAACGCTGTTCGCTTTTGGATTCTAAAAACGAATTATTAATGTAATTAATAATTATTACATAGGCCAGTTGGTTCAGGAAAAGGGGTAAACGCCGATTAAGGGATTAACGGGAAGGTGATAAAATTCAAACAAAAAATAGGTGTAACGCTAATTTTAGGTGAAAAAGCACTTTTCATTGCATTTTTAATGAAAAATTATAAACAAGTTGAACCCATTTATTAACACATCTTTTATACCTTGAAATTTTTTATACCTTGAAACCTTTATATCTTCAGTTTAAAGGTAACTAGTTAGAAATTATTTTAAAAACACTGTTTTCATTTTTTTTCAAAATTAGGGGGTTCTTCCTTCAACGTTCCCACTTCGGAGTGAAGGGGGGGGTTTATTTCCCTCCAAATTTTGGGATGGAGTTTAACCCTCCGAGCCCCTCCACCTTTCGTGCCTACGTATGCTCATAATTTAAGATTACACAACGTAAAATTTAACCTAGTTATTAAAAAGACTGAGATTTTCAAATTGTTAAATTAAAAAAGTATTATAATTTTGGTAAATTTCCGCAATCAATTGGTAATGATAAAATTATACGTTGTTTAACCAAACAATGAGCGTCATTAAAACTTTTAAAATCACGAAGCAGGTTTTTACCTTTTAAAACAAGATTTAAATAATTATTGTGCATGTCTCTTGTGTCTTTCAAAATTTTGTGCACATTATGATTAAAAATGTCAAGTAGTAAAATGTCTTACTTTTCGTTTTAAGTAAAGCAGACATAAAAGTAGAGCCATTCCTGTAGCTGAAGGCATGATAAAACAAGAAGTTGCAGATGTCACACCACATATTTTAATCGCATCTAGTGCCTTAATAAATTATTGGGTTTAAAGGTGATAAAAAATTAAAATTATAACAAGTAAATTTGTTTATTTACGGTTATGAATAAAACCTTGAAGTTTAAAACAGACGCTTTTCATAGATAACTTATTATTTGCGGTAAATTAAAAAAAACATCCTGAAACTCACAGTTAAAAGCGGGTATTCTAAAAAAAATAAAAAAAAACTAATTTTATAGATAGCATAAATAATAAATGTATTGTAATAATATTTTGTAAATGGATAAAAGGTATCCAAAAGCTTTAATGTTACGTAATTTATGGTAAATAAAATTAATAGTATTACTAAATTTTTCCTAAAAGTCGGGGTGGATACTTTCTTCAAATAAAATTTTTTTTTGTCCTTTTCTTTTTTTCAATTAATATCAAAAACAGGGCGGAGCTTCGCAGCTTGCTTCGTTTTAAATGCCGCCCGGAACTCCGGAACTAGATATTAGAGGTAGGAAAATTTATACTTTCAATTAAAAATGTATAATATAATATTATGAAATCATTATTTCAATCTGAAAGTTTTTTAAAATTATTACGAGTTGCAATTTTAAAATTGAAATAATGATTGAAATGCTTACGAGTTGATTGCAGAGTTTACTAGCTAAGGAGCTGCCCGCAGCTTTCGGTTGAACCGCTGCCACATCGCCGCTTCTCCCCACACCATGAGACAGATAGTAGTGCCGCTAAAACAAGATGTAACTATAATGTCTTTTGCAAAAAAAGCTGAGTTCGGTGTTAAGATTAAGCTTTGTAATTTAGTTAATCCGGTTAATTTTAGTAATAGGCTTAAAATATTGTGTACATTTTTAGCTCTAAAAAACCATTTTATTTAAAGAAGAATTGATCGGTTATTTATTTTAAAAAACATTTTTGGGAAAAATTTAATTCTCCTGATATACTGTGCTATCAATTTAGCGACTCCATATAACTTAACTTAACTTCACGCCGGTAAACAGTTTTTACAAAAACGATGCAGCGAACTGAAAAAATTAAGAACGGATTTTTTTATTAACTGATTCAATGATCGATTTACACAAGATTAACCCCTTTTGTCTATTAAAATAATGAGTGTGCATAATATGCGCACTTTATGTTCTTTTTGATAATTGATCGTTTTGAGGTGGTTCACATCCTGATCTAATTTTTAATATGGTCAACTAAAAATAAAAATGAATTGAAAAATAAAAATGCTTTTCAAAATAATAAAAATCTGCACTAAATTTTACAATAAGACGATTTAGGTTTTATTCTAAAAAAAACTATAAAGACGAAAATATTTTTTAACAGAGAAAAAATATTGCAGCACGTTAAAAACAACTGTCACTATTTATAAAACACATTTTAAGTAACAAAATTTTCTCGCTTTTCGTTTAAATTTTTCAAAATATATTTTTGCTTTTTTATAAAAATATATTTTCGCTCGTTTATAAGAAATTCCCTGTAATGAGATCAAGAAAATCGTCTGTTTATAGTGCTGCTAGAATTTATTGGATGTAAAAATAATTACACAAAGTTGTTTTATAAAATAGTAAAGTACCTACCAAAAGTTATTTATTAATCTAAAGATAAATTATTCAAATCAAGATTAATAAAAGTATGGCAAAAAAATTTTAAATTATTTTAAAGAGCAAGGTTTTGATTCATAATTTTTTTTGAGAAAATTTTTTGTTCGTTTTTTTGGAATAGCGTAAATTATATAGTTTACTTAGTGAATGTTACCTTAACTATCAGAGGGCATACGACGCGTCCTTCCCTCTCTCCAACTCCAACCTGAGAAGGAAAGTTATTGGAATCAAGAATGGACAAATCGAAAAGGAATTTTTCGATTTTTAGGTCACTCCAACCGTTTTCCGGAATTTTACCTAGAAATTTTTAATATTCTATTATCATTTTATATCAAAAATGGCACACACAGACAATAGATGCTGGGTCTAAAATTCGTGACATGAAGACTCAAAACCTGACAAATTTTATGTGCTAAAAACTAAAAAAGTTGTTTTAAACACTATGTTTTAAATTATTTTACAGTGACAAAAACGTTTTAAATTCTGTGATATGTGAATTCAAATCTTTTTATCAGTGTTAATAACATAAAAACTATAAAATTTTCATTAATAGAATCAAAATAAATATTAAAATCTTTTGTAATTTAAAATTATTATGAAAAATTCTGAATAAATTTTTTTTAGCCAACTACAACCCTGACAGGATTTATTTACTGTGTAATTTTATTCAAATCTTTTTAAAGAAAGTGTTATTGTTTTGATATTAATAATTTTTTGTGGGAAAAATTAACTGACAATCACCTTTGCGTTACCTGGATTAGTTTTATATTCCAATGGAATGAAAAACACTAAACGCATTAAACACCAAAACAGAAAGTACAGAAAACAAAACGAACACTATAGATTTAAAATTCTTAATAACAACTTTTATTTTTTGCTAGTCAAATTTAGCTGAAAGCATATATCAAAAAGATAAAAAATTTAAAACTTTGAAAAAATTTGTATTTCCACATAAAAAAGGTTGATTGCATTCAATAACCGGTTTTACGCACTATTAGCTTAGCTTCACTGTAGATTCCGATGTAGCTTAGATTCCAATGTAGATTCTAGTTAACGAATCAGGGTTCAAACAACAATCCTTAGTTTTGTTTAAAAGTAAAAATAACATTTGAATGGTAAATATCTTTTTATCAACTTACCTTTGGTAATAAGTTCTTTGACAGATTTATCAAAAACAACTCTCGCTTCGTCAGCCTGTTCAGCATAACTGCCTATTAAATTCTTCTGAGCTAATTCCATTAGAACAACACCAAAACAATAAACTCAAGAAAATTACGTTGGTATTAAAATCAAGAACCACTCTTGAAAGATGGTAGTTTTTTTGGTACCCTTTTCAGTGGAAGATGTTAGGTTCATACGATTTAGACAAAGTATGGATTATGCAACGGTAGACTGAAGTGGAAAGGTTAAAGCTTATATTAAATGTCGCTAAGGGTTCACTAAACATCAAACAATATTATTTAATCAGGGTTCCATTATTTTCCAAGTTCCCATTTTTTCCACATTTCTGGAACATTCCTTTCCGACGGTTCCATTTTCCCTACGTACCTCTTACGATTCCGCCCTGCTCAAGACAGCACAACAGCAATGTTTAGCTACGTGGTGAATTCTGGAAAAATTACTCACGGTCAGTGGCGTGAGGAAACGGGCGCTCCCCCTCCCCGTTTGTCTACTCCCCAAACCACAACGCCGTTTCTGGAAAAGAAAAAACTGTCCTCAAGTCGCACCACATGTTACGTTGCGCTACGGATTTTAACCACCAAAAAGAAATTTGATCAGTGTCTGTTTGAACTCAATATTTTAATGTTGTCCTAAAATAAAAATCCATCAGGCTAAACTTCAAGGCGTAACCGCTCGCCGTCAGGAAGAAATAAAAAATGAACGCTTGAGAATAAAAATAAAAAAGTTTTCAGAGATGATGTAACCAATTATTATTAAGTTGCGTCAGGTGTTTTTCTCCACGTGATATTTTCTCAAAGAATGAGTTACTTTATCACCTAGTCAATTTCACCCTGATAAAATTCAGCAAATAACTTTTCACCATAACATTTTTCACTGTATAAAAGGCAAAAACCATGTGTGTTGCTTTGCAAAAAAACATAATAAGGTTAATTTTTTATCATCACATAAAAAACCACAGAAAAAGCAAAATCGTAAAATTTAAATAACAATAACAAGAATAGCACAAAAAAACAATAAATAATAATAATAATATAGCGCAGCAAAACGTTTATTTGACATGTTTGGAGTATTTTAGAAAAAAAATGTTTAACGTTTATTAGTGATGTTCCTACCTTCCAATATTATGCTCCGGACCTCCGCCTCTTAAATGAGCGATTTAAAGCTTATTCAAGCTTGAAATACATTTTGAACTATTCTAGCTGCATTTTTAGAACTTTTTTATTATTTTAAATAAGTTTTGAAAAAAATTTAGTTTTCAAAAAAGTTTTGACAAAATAATATATGCCATCACCCTTTAATTGTTCCTGAAATTATTATAAAAATAGGGCGAAGCTCCAGGGGTTGCTCCGAAGCTCCTAGAAGCGGAGCTTCGCTCCGGGGAACACAACTAATTTTTATAAAATATGAGCAAATTACACCACTCCGAACAAAAACTTAATTATATCTCATTAATAAGAATCAAAAGAGGTTGTTGTCTGCTTAGTAGTGTTGTAAAAAGTTACTTTTTACTTTTACTTAAACTAATAAAAGTAACGGATTTTGGATTACTTTTACTCGACTTTTAAAATTTCAATTACTTCTACTTTTACTCTTACTCGACTTTTGAAATTTCAATTACTCTTACTAGGATTTTATCCTGCAAATACTTAAATTAATTTAAGTAAAATTTAAGTAATTTCAATGCGTACATTCCCTGTGGGATTGTTTTAAAATGAGTGGCAGAAGAAAATAAATTTTTTTTACCGCCAACACGCTAGAATCATTTTATTTTGACTAAAAAATTTATTAGAGATAATTTATACATAAAACTAGTGATAATTTATACATAAAATTAGCAAAAACTTTAAAACAGTGCTCTGGAGCTCCAAAAACCGGAGTTTTTTTTAGAAGTGGAGGGGGGGGGGAGAAAAGGTTAACCACCCCAATTTTGGAAAAATCAAGCCTTTAAAATGGCTTCTAACTGCCTCCCAACTTAAATTTTGAGGTCAAAATGAATATTTTAAACAGTAAAAAGCTCAAAAAAGCAATAAAAGGCCTTTTTGACCTAAAATTAGCGTTTTTTAACTATTTTTTCTTTGAAATCGAAAAACGATAAGGGTAAAATGCACCCCAGAAAAAAACGATATGGGTATTTTGCGTTTCTGGGATTTTAACCCCCCTAATTTGGGGTTTAACCCCCCTACTCCGGACCAACTTGCCCATGTATGGGTTTAACCCCCCCACTCAGAAGTGAGGAACCCCCAATTTTGGAAAAATGAAAAAAAAAAATTTTAAAATGATTTCTCAATACCTCCAACCTTTGGGGTCCAATAATGGTCAAAAAAGTTTTGAGGTCAAAATGAATGTTTTAAGCAATAAAAAGCTCAAAAATACAAAAAAAGGCTTTTTGACCTAAAATTAGCGTTTTTTAATCTATTTTTCTTTAAAATCGAAAAAGGATATGGGTAAAATGATTTTAAGTCCCCCCTAAATTGGGGGTATAAACCCCCTACTCCGGACAGGGGCGTAGCCAGGATTTCGGAAAGGGGGTTGTACTCCATACAAATTTTTGGAAAGAGGGGGTCATAGAGGGTTGTACTTCAAATTTTCAAAATACTGTAAAAAAAGCTTTAAAAATGGTAAAAATTTTTTGCGCTTCGCGCTAAGTGATTCTTTTTGCTGTTATTTGCATTGTTTTTTTAAGTTAAACTAGAAAAATTTTAGGTTTAAAAAGGTATAACATTAAAAATCGTGCGAGAGCACGAAAAAATTTTCAAAAATTGTCTTTGAAATTCAATAAAAACCACTTAAAAGTTGTAAAAAGGTATATAAGTGTCGAGCGCTGAGCGGAGCGAAGCGCGAAAATTTTTTTTTAAAATTTGTTCTCTTAGGACCCTTAATTTTTTATCTCAACCGGCCCAAAGGGGGGGGGTTACAACCCCCATAACCCCCCTAGCTACGCCCTTGATTCCGGACCAACTTGCTCATGTTCATGTATGATTTTCAAAATTGTTTTCCAAAATAATAAAACAAAACCAGGGTGCATTACTTAATCTTCCTATAACCTTAAATCTAAAAATGAAACATAAACCTTTCATATGTTGCTTTATTTTAGTACTATTTCTTCTTACTTTCATAGGTGTTTTTGGTCGGGTCCGCTAGGGGGGGGTCCACCCCCGGGTGGGAGGCCAAAATTTTTTAGGGGAGGCCAGGGGGGTCCGGACCCCCTGCCTGTCTTTTTAGAGGGGTCGACCCCGGGTGCGAGATTTCAAATTTAGGGGGGGGGGTCAGGGGGGTCCAATTTTTTAGCAAAATTTTTTTAACTCAATAATTTAAGTGTTTTTAGGTCTAATATTGAATTTTATGTATTAAAACAGCCTATTTAGGCCTAAAAAGTGTATTTAAACACGGTTTTTAACTTAAAAACCGTCTTTTTGACAGTAATAAAAAATTATACTTCTAAATTGGTCGGGAGGAAGAAGGAATGTGGGTCAGCCTCGCAGGGGGGAAGGGTCAGGCGCTCTCGAACTTTGAGGGGAGGGGGAGGGCCCTGGATTTTTTCTAGGGGGGGGGGTCCAAAATTTTGGCTCTAGAGGGGGGGGGGTGCACCCCTCTGTCCCCCCCAAAAACACCTATGCTTACTTTTCTTTCTTTTTTCATGCTTGTGACTTTGTTTTTTTCTTTTCTTATAATTCAGATAGTTTTTACTTGCAATGTTTTGCGATTTTAGAAACTTTTATATTATGCAATTGTAACACTTTCACTATATTTTATGTGTTTTTAAAGTTTTGCTAAAAATAAAATTATTTGATTGGTGAATTGCAAAAAAAGCATTCTACTTAAACAATGATTATGTAAGAAACCGTTACGTTATCATCACTAAAAATTTATGCAAAACGGGTGGTTTACATAGTCTGCACTGCAACTAAAAAGTTTAACACTAATAGTTTGCTAGAAACATTAATTGTGCACCAGGTTCTGGATGAACCCGAAAAAAATCCAAAGTTCAAAGAAACCATGCGGAGTTACGATTTTTTTTTTCACAAAAAACGAAACAGGCAAAAACTTTTCCTAAAAAAAAATCATTTGGAAACCACTTTCCAAGCACTCTCAAAACAAGTGTCGAGCTATATTCTTCTTGAGATTGCTTCAATAAAGTTGCTTCTTCTATTCTTGAAAATTAAATATCAATGACCAGTTATAGATCGACTCTGCAAATAGGATTGTCGTAGATCATTTTTAGATTTACACGAGGTCCAAACAAATCGCGAATGTTCTCATAGCCATATCGAATCATTGTAGGTCTAAAATGTTTTAAAAATAAATTTAGCAGAATAGTATGCACTCTCTAAAATACTAAAAAAAAATTTTTGTGTGTAATTAGACTTTAACTATTATATATGAATTTATCAATATTTATTAATTCTTAGCCCAAAAACTTGTACCTTTCAAGTGAAAGACCCCAAGCGATGACTTGTACGTCTTCTGGCAGTCCCATAGGCAATAACATTTCCGGTCGAAACACACCTGAGTTCCCTATTTCCACCCATTTTCCAAGACCTAAAATAACAAAAATGCAGTGCTCCACAACACCAATCATGTATGTTTTTACTTATGCTTTATTTGGTAAATTGTTGTTAAGATGTTTAAAAAAACATATTTTAAGAAAAGGCATGGATAGAACGAGCAATTTTTTAAGCTAAAATAAAAAAAAGTTATTATGTATTCAACATTAAATAATGTTTTTTTACCGTTCACAATATTCTTGGTATTATTAACAAACAAATAATCGGTTTTAATTTGTTATAAACCTAAAAATTAACAAAAAAATTAAATTACCTTCGTGATAGCTAAATATTTCCATGCTAGGCTCTGTGTACGGGTTGTAAGTAGGCTTAAATCGGAGATTAGTAATGCCCAATTTATTGAAGAACTCTTTGAAAGTTCCTATCAAATGGCCTAATGTGATACCGCGGTCTGCTAGCACCCCTTCAACCTTAAATATTATTTTATCATTTAATGTTAATTAAGTCAAATTTATCAAATCAAATTAAAAAAATTAATTTAGTGGCACACATTACAAAATTTTGCAACATTTATGTATTGATGTTAAAAGGTTTGTGAAGTAAATTGCATTGGTGAATTTGTTTTCGCTTTGCAGGCCATAAGTGAGAACGGTCCTGGTGTGACATTGAGCCACCAGGATGTGCTGACCTTCGGGTAACACCCATAGGTGAGAACGGTCGGGGAATCGGGGAAGCTAGGGGGGGCGGGTGGTTACCCAGGGTAAATCGAATTTTGAATTCTAGGAGGGGGGTCCCAGGGGGGTCCGGACCCCACCTAACTTTTTAGGGGGGGGGTCGACCCGGGGTGCGAAATTTTGAAATCTAGAGGGGGGTCAGGCATAAATGGGCAAGTTGGTCCGGAGTGGGGATTAAACCCCAAATTAGGAGGGGTTAAAATCCGAGAAACGCAAAATACTCATATCGTTTTTTTTCTGGAGTGCATTTTACACATATCGTTTTTCGATTTTGAATAAAAAATAGGTAAAAAACGCTAATTTTAGGCCAAAAAGCCCTTTTTATTGCATTTTTGAGCTTTTTATTGTTTAAAACATTCATTTTGACTTCAATTTGGGGAAGGGGGTTAATCCCATGATTTCACTAAAAAGGATTCACATATATCATTTTAAAGACATTTTTTTCTTCATTTTTCCAAAATTGGGGGGAGGGGTTAACCTTTTCTCCCCCCCACTTCTGAGTGGGGGGGTTAAACCCCCCTTCTCAGAATTTGGGGGGTTAACCTTCCCAACCCCCCCCTCCCGTGCCCATGTATGGGGTCAGGTGGGGTCCGGTGTCCAAAGCAAAACAATTTTAAACCATAATAACTTTAATAATTGTTCTTTTTATAGGATAATACTAAATTTTATTGAATAAAAAGCCATATTCATGTAATCTAGAGAGGGGGGTCAGGGGTAAAAAATTTGGAAATTTGGGGGGAGGGGGCCCCCTAGATTTTCGTCTAGGGGGGGTTCCAAAATTTCGAGGCTAGGGGTGTGGACCCCACCCTGCTCCCCCTTTCTCACCTATGGTAACACCCAACGGGCCTACGGGTACTACCACCTGGTAGCTGGATCTTTTCTCTCATAGAAATGAGTCCAGCTTGGCATGGCTAGAAAAAGGTTGTTGTACGTCGGCCACACATGGTAGTTTTCCATCTAGCAAACCAGTGGACAAATACAGATCTATTTTGTGTGGAATTTGTACCAGTGGCCTTGCAGGAACACTTATGCTGCCCATGTACGACGTTGAATAGTAAGATCAATATCAGGCGACTTAAAAATCCTTTAGACGAAGACCTCGGAATGAGTGAACATTGCATGGAGTGAGCACTCTAGCGGTAAAGGTTGCCAACATCGTTATGGATGTTGGACGAAGAGTCTCAACAATGGGGTTGAAATTTTTTTTGCCCCTCCTGGCTTGTCTTAGCGCCTGCCCTTTGCATAATCTGCATAGGGAAGATAAGTTTCAGGCAATGCAACAACAACAACAACGGTCCTGGCAGCTAGGGAGGGGGGTGGTGGTTACCCAGAGAATTTTAAATTCTAGGATGGGGGTCCCAGGGGGGTGCGGACCCCCCTAGCTTTTTAGAGGGGGTCCACCCTAGCTTTTTTTAGTGCGAAATTTTGAAATCTAGAGGGGGCAGGGACGTACGTACCCAGAGTTTCATTTTGGAGAGGGGCGGATTGTAGTACAAAAAAAATTTCGGGAGGTGGGGGGGGGGGCGGAGCCCCCTTTATTTTTTGAAAACGTTAAAAAAGCAGGAATAAACGTAGATAAAGCTGTACAATACACTGTTTTCGGCCTAACAATCTATTATCTAATAATTTTGGCGGTAAAACATGTTTTCTTCGTTAAAAATTACATTAGCACACATTGGCAGAGCCTGGATTTCACAAAAAAGGAATTTAGAGACCTTTCAGACCCCTTGGCTACACCCACATTGAAAACCAAAGCACATGAGCAGCATGTCGACTCCATGTTTTTTAGGGTACCTACCTACCTATATGAAAAAAATCCGATCTATAGGCGGCTGGAAAATTTAGGAGGGGGAGGTACATAAATCAACCAATATAAATGTTTGTTTTACTTTCTGTGTAGTACTTATTACTTATAAAAAATATTGTACTAACTTTGAAATAACCTTAGCATTAGGTAAGATAAATAGCAAAATATATGTATGTATACTATAGAAAGTGACCGCTTAGCGGAGCGAAGCGGAATTTATAGTTTGGCGCCGAGCGATTAGCGAGGCGCTAGAAAATTTTGAATATTTAGCCTCTGAAAACCCCCAAATTTTACCATCTGGCGACCATTTCGGGGGAGGGGGGAGGGGCGGCCGCCCCCCGCCCAGCCACTATCCTTATTTTTCCTCCTGTCCGACCGTTTCGGGGGGGGGCGGCGGACGCCCTCCCCGCCCTTCCCCCTGGTTACGTCCCTGATAGGGGGGTCAGGTGGGGTCCGGTGTCCAAAGCAAAACAGTTTCAAACCATAATAAGTTTAATAGTTTTTCTTTTTATAGGATAATACTACATTTTATTGAATAAAAACCAATATTCTGGTGTAAAAAGGGCGTAAAAACATGAATATGTGTTAAAAATTAACGTTTTTGGAAGAAAATTTAGTATAAAAAAGTACGTAAAATTTTTCCGAGGGGGAAGGGGGGGGGGTCAGATTTCGGATTCTAGAGGGGGGTCAGTGGTAAAAAATTCGGAAATTTGGGGTGAGGGTCCTCCTTGGATTTTCGTTTAGGGGGGTCCAAATATTTCGAGGCTAGGGGGGTTGACCCCACCCTGTTTCCCCCCCATCTCACCTATGTTTCAGGCTGGTTTAATAAACAGCCCGCCGGTTAAATAATATGTAGCGGGCGACTATCCTTTGTGTTTTTGTACCTACCGTATTATCTATTTATATTCGATATCAAATTTAATTTAGTTTTTTTGTATTTTTAGTTGCTTTGTCTGATGATCACTGTGAGACACAATCGAAACGTTACGGGAAATTTATGCACTTAATAAATATTTTTATCGACTGTCTTTCTATTTAAAAAAAGAGGTTGATTTCCACAAAACCCTTAAGTTTTAATTTAATAACATTAGATTAATAAACTATAATATTATTAAATTAGTTTAACAGTTTCAACCATTGCTAAATAATACACAGAACATGTGTTTTTATATTACAAAACAACTAAATAGTACTTGATGAAATTCTGCCAGGTGAGTTGCGTCTAGAGTCTCATTTCTGTATACTCTATCAATACTAAAGTATTTCACAGGACGAAACTCCAACAATACGTAACTGAACGAAGTATAGGC
>JASAMX010008154.1:0-26906 GCA_030248175.1 Microlaimidae sp. YZB2_3 | reverse complement strand
TAAATTTAATAATATTAACACACCTGTTAGGATAGCTTTTGTTTTTACCGTTTTATAGTTTTCAAAAATATTCGGGGACCGGTTTCGACCCCTTTATCAACAGGCCGCCCCGTTAATTTAGCACTGATAGCAGCTATGATAAAAAATCGCATTTTTTTAGTTTTTTATTTTAAATATGCATTTACTTAATAAAAAATCTGTTCGGTGATAGGTTTTTCAATGCTAATGTGCTTATATATTGGTTTGTACTAAATAAAGTTTGATTTTTTTTTTAAAAAAACATCATTAGGAATCATCATTAAAATGGCACATTTGTGAACAAAATAAAATAGAGATTTGTCTTTTTAATTAAACTAATTTTGGTAAAAATATAAAAAAGAATGCTTTGAAAGTATAATTGTTGAAAGTATAAAAATTAATACTTTGGTTTGTAAATATAATCAAAATTTAAAGACTAATCTTAAAACATCCATTCGAATTTTAGTATTAAGTGAAATATGTAAATATTTTTTGTTATTTAAACATTTGAGTAAGTGAATTTACACAACACGCGAGTACCGCCGTACTTACGAAGCGGAAATATTGAAACCTTAAAATCTATTTGACCTTCTCTTTCTCCTGCATATGTTTGACGCTGATACGGCTGTTTGACAATTTATTTCCATGTACCCTCGTGTCTCTTCATATACTAAAAAAAACCTATTCAGAACTAATGTTTGTACCAAAATATTTTAAACGCCGTATGCTATTGATAAGCAAAAACTTTTAAAATATTTCCTGAAATTTTTGACGAAAATCAAAGCAAAAATCGAAAATCTTGCTGAATTTTTTTAATTAAAAAATTATTACGGTTTTTTAGTATTTTCTTAGATTTTCGCGTTTTGAAAAACAAGTACCCAAATTTTAAATATTTGTTTCGTATGAATTGTTTTTTGAGAATCAAACATAAGTCTTACTGATTTTTAGAGTGGTTTTTAAGGGCCGATTCGGTCCACGAGATACTCAAGTACTGCTTTGTGGTATGAGTAAAAAAATAACATTTTTTGTTAACACTTAACTTCTTGTCTTAGTTGTTTTATCATTCTTTTTTTATGGTTCCTTTTTAATTGTTGGTCAGCTTAAACAAAATTATATATGTATGCAAACTGCAATAATTTTTCAGGTAATAAAACTATTTTTGATATTTATATCCTAAATTTAGATTATCTTTATTTATACAATATTAAATTATCAATATTATTTGTTATAATTATAACTTTTTGCTAAAAAACTTTGCAAGAAGATTTCAAGACGTACAGAAGGGAAACTAGGCAAGGTGGAAAGCAAAAGTTAACTTCTTTTCCGTTCATAAAAGTTTTTGTTTGAATTACTGTATTTAAAAAGTATGAATTTACATACTTCTAAAATGCCTCAAAAAAACAAAGTTGACTAAGTGGCAAAACGCAGGAAACATGCTGAATAAAATTGATTTTTGTTTTTAACATTAGAAACTAATCTCAAGTTGTAAAAAATTATTAAAACCAGCTAAAAATAAAACTAAAAAAAACAATGAAGACAAAATATGACGGTTGCTGCTGATTACGTTGATAAACGCAGAGTGCTAACCCATTCACTCCGTGATTTTCGTTTGCTTTAAATAAAATGAAGTAAACATTTATGATCTGGACTTATTTCGCCAACCGAAAGATTTAGTTGTAGGAAAGTTATATCAGTGATATGGTGGAATAAAGTGTTTTTGCAAAAGTTTTTTATTCATGTTATTCTATATTATCAACATTTTCACACAAAAAGTAATTTTTTTGTAATTTTTTAATTTTTGTTTTGTGTGTAAACTGCATCAAATTTAAGGCTCAAAGTTGCTAATTTTCATATTTTGATATTTTCTTCAAAATCACTTTGCAACGCGTTTAACTAACTGCCCATTTTAAATCCCGTTAATTTCGGCCACCTTAAAATTTAGGTGAAAGAACTTGCCGCTTTTTACTGTTTTTAAATATCATCGTACTACCGTATTTATAAAGAATTTTTTTGCTCGTTTGACTTTTTTTGACGTTTTTTATGCCAAAACAAATTCAAATGACATATTTATTTAAAGTCTTGCTAATAGCTATTAAAGTTTGCAAACGGGAAAAAATTAAGTTATATGTACCAAGAACAAGAATACCTAAGAATACCTAAGAATACCTAAGAACAAGAATGTACCAAGAATACCTAAGAATAAATTTGCAACCTTTAAAAATTTTTATTATTCGTTTTGGCAATAGTTATAGCCAGTTTTTTCTAGGTGGCCGAAGTTAATAGCTCGCACCTTAATTTCGGCCACTATATAAATAAAGCTTTAAACCTCCACTGATCTTTAAGTGTAACAGAAATTTTAAAATTTTGCTCTGGAATAACAAAAATAGCTATAGTTTAATTTTTAGACCAAATTTTGGATCGATTGGAAAAACCAGAAAAAACTTATCCAAAAAAATACAAAAAGGTGGCCAAAATTAAGTCAGTTACCCTATTACCTTTATTTTTTTTGAAAATTTTTACAAGAAGATGAAAATCATAGGTTACTTTGGAGAGTTTATAAAAGTTTATAGCATATAATATTATTGTTTTCGCTTATACTTTCGATTTAAAATTTACTTATACTTTTTTGTATCTGTTTTTTTTTCTTATGCTTCTCTAAACAAACACGATAAAAGATGTATAACAAATATACTCATTACTCATAATAATCCACAAAAACTAATATGAGCATAAGTAATGAGTATTACTCAATTTTTTTGTATAATCAATTAGTAGTGAGTACTAATTTGTATTTAAAAACTAATAACATTGCAAAACATCGTGAGTAGTGAGTTGATTACTTACACTATTAGTATGAGTACTTGAAAAAACCTAAAACAAGGGCGGTTCTTAAACTGGCTTTGGTCAGGTTTTTGATTCTCCACTCCTTTTTTCTATCCCATCATTTCTATGAAAATTATAACACCAATTGACAGGTAACATATAAAGATAACATATACACATAACATAAAGACCTCAAAACACTGACAAAGATTAAATGAAATACTTCAAACATTAAATATTATGCCTAATATAAAGCTAACCATAAAGCCTTTATAGCAGCAAGTGTATATATATCTAATAAACAAAATATGACACAATAAAAAAGGTGAACTCTATTAGACATCTTACTAGTTAACAAAATACACATAGCTGAAAACAGAGGCGTGGTTTGTTAGAAAATAAAAATGAAAAATTAACATTTATTATATTTTTTGTTTGTTTGTTATTATATTTAAACATCATTTTATTTTTGTTTAATGAAAACTTACGAAAATTTACTGCTAATTTAAAATTATTTTATTTAGTTTGTTTCAGTGTAAAGAAGTCCATTGTTTATGTATGAATTTTGTAATCAACGCTTGTATTTTTGTTTAAATCTTGTTAGGTAATATGATTAAGATCGATTTTGGTTAAGATTATTTAGTGGTAAGTTGACATTTAACATAACCGTGAAATACTTGCTGCCATTTATTTTAAGGGCGCAGTGTAAAGTAATCATTTCAACTTTTTTCTGGCCAGTGGTTCCTATGTGCACACTAGAGCATGCGTATTGTAAGGACTAGCAAAACTGTAACTTATTTCAGATTTTAATACCTCAAGTAAAGTTGAAAGCGTGCTCATACATGATTTTTGCTACCATTACACTGATTAGTCAATTTAGAGGACAAAAAACAATTCTGAGCGATTACTGGAGTACACAAAAATGCCAGAGTCGCAGCTACGACTATTTTACCTATAAAAGTTCTCATTGCAAAATAAAACCACTTATTTTTTATATTTTTTATATATTTACTGGTTTCTTTTAAAACCATTTATTTTTTATAGTTCATGTTTATATTTAGTATTATTATGTATTTATTTAGTGAAGTTTTCATTATAATTATATAAACCTAGGAGATTTTTCGCCACGGTAATACCAATTAATCATTGTCAATTTGAGGGAGTCATGAATACTTTTGGGGTTGAAAATGGTTGATTTGGTATGACTGTTTTTGGTAACTACTTCTATTTGTTTGTTTAAGGTGCATACACTTAAAGGGCAGTGTTTACTAGCTGATGTATGAAATGAAAAAATGTTTATTGTACTCGTTAGTATTATAACAGATAAATACAATATTTAAAATAAATAGGTGGAAGCTAAATTACAATATTAACTAATATAAATATCAAAATATCACAAAACAAAAAAGAAAATATTAGTGGGTTAATTGGAATAGGTTGTTGCAAAGGTTTTTAGTAATTTCGAATTTTAAGCAAATAATACAATATTAAACAGGCTAAACAAGACAAAACTTTAACTAAAATGGTTATTTAACCGTTTAGTAAAAATAGAGAGTGAGTTTAATAAAACTTTGCTAGAGGGTAGAGAATTCCATGCATTAATTACTTGATTCCCAAAAAAATTTTTTGTAATATCAAGGTTATATTTATGGCCAACAAGTTTTGCACAATTTCCCTGTGTAGAAGTTTCTGATCTTATAGTGAAAAATGTTGTGAGTTTGATATCAACTAAACCATTGATTATTTTGTAACACATTTTTGGATCATTTTTTAAGCTTCGAGTTTTAAGCATATCAAGACCTAATTCAGCTAGTCTAGTTTCATAGTCAAAATTAGGAAATGAGCATCTTGAATAAAGTATTTTGGTAAATGTTTTTTACAGATTCAAGCGAATTTTTGTCTTTTTGGTAAAACGGGGACCAAACATTGGATTCAAACTCCAAAAGGGGCCATATATAAATTTTATAGGCTTTTAATAACAAAACCATAGTATTTTTAGTATTAAAAGATCGAAAAAGAATGCCTATTCTATTTAAAGCTTTGTCTGTAGTTTCTGAACAGTAAGTGGAAAATTTAAGATTTTGAGAAATGGTAATCCCTAAATCCTTTACAACTAGGACTGTTTTAATTTTTGAGTTATTAAAAGTGTAAGTGGAATCTAAATTATTTGTTCCGAGAGCCAAAACATTACATTTTTCTCAAGCAACATTTAATTGCCAGTCAGTAGCTCACTTGCAAAAGCGGTTTAAAGAAAGCTGGAACTTATTTTTTTGCAAAAAATTATCATAAAATGCAGATATTGTGGCATCGTCAGCAAATAATTTAATATTTGAATCAGGAGCTAAAGATTGCAGTAAATCATTGATACATATATAAGAAAAAGGAGTGGTCTCAGTACGCTTTCCTGAGGGACCCCGCTACTATTGTTAGTAATAAAAAACACTTAACTAAAACTACAGTCTTACAGGCTGAAATTAAGGGCGTAACCGCTCTCCGCCAGGAAGAAATAAACAATAAACCCGTGAGCGTGAAAAAAATGTTTTCAGCGGTTATGTAACCAATTATTATTTAGTTGCGTCATGTGTTTCTCTGCACGTGATATTTTCTCAAAAAACGAGTGGTTACTTTACCACTCATCTATTTTCACCCTGATAGAATTTATCTTTAGTGTGTACTTTCCCTGATTTAATCTGTATGGCTGTTTTGAATACTGAAAATAGGTAATCTTTAACAAAGTACAATCATGCTTTTAGGAAAAAAAAATTCCTAAATCGAATTAAAAAAAATTTCTGTTCAGCTGAAAATTTATGAAATATTTTTGGGTGTTGAATAAAAACATCATTCTTGCAGCGCTTAAACTTTTTTTTAATAATTCAATTGAAAGAATTTTAATTATAGCTTTGTTAAAAAATAGTTTTTCAATGTACAATTTGATAAAAATCATTTATAACTCTCCTTGTGACAGCACTATTATACACACCAAAATTCAGATTAAGTAAAATTGCGTTTGCATAAACACATTAAAAACATTGTTATACTAAATTTAAGCACATACGAAATGTATTTGGTATTGTGTTTTAAAATATGCTTTCAAAAAAGTTTAGGAGCCCAATTATGGAACAAAATGCCATTTTATTTTAGATAAATGTAGATTTTTTGAATTTGAATTCAATATTTTTTTGATGAATACTTTTTAACTTTTATGAAAACGATAAGTTATATTGCTTTCCACGTTAAAAACAGTTTTAAAATTGGTAGAAATCAATTTACCATAAACAACTAGAAATATGGACAAGAAACAAAACTTTAAGCCTGGCAAGTATAAGAATTGAGCGCTATCTTAGTAAAACACCATTTTTTTAATTTTTGTGTTTTTTTTATAATAATATAATTTAGTGCGTTAAGTGTGAATTAAATTTCTACCAAAAAAGTATTTTTGTACAAATTTATTGATCGAGTTCTTGCACTAAGTGGTAAAGCCACAACTGTAATTTCATAGATTTCTATGCCGTAAGAAATCTTTTTAGTTTTCAGAGTTTAGGAAACTTTTCAAAGCTATTAAATAATTTTTAATCCAATTTTTTTTGTTAATTTACTTTTTTTTAAATTCTATTTGTTGCTTATGTCAGCAGTTGTGAATTTTAGGCACATGGTACCAGACCTGTGCACGGTCTGGAAATGCCCCCCCCGTTTTATTGGAGGATTTGCCTCCTCCCCCCGTTTTATTGCCCCCCCCCCCGCCAAAAAATGAAAAAGTACCCTAAAATTATGACGCCATTTTTGAACTATGATGACGCCATCATCGCGAATTTTTTTTTGCCTATTTCAATGTATTTTAAGCAATTTTAGACCTATTTTTACCTTATTTTCGCTTTTTTTGTCCCTTTTTTCCCTTTTCCCTTCTTTTTTCTCTTTTTTTCTATTTTTTTTCTTTTTTTTTCTTTCCCCCCTCCTTGCCCCCCGTTTTATTGCCCCTCCCGTTTCAAAAAAGTTTCCCCCCGTACCCCCCCATTTTGGAATTGCCCCCCCCCCGTTTTAACCTGGGGGGAGGGCAGTGCACAGGTCTGTGGTACAAATGGGTTTTAAAAACTTCCACAGAAAGCCTAAACTAAAAACAATCAACAAAACAAACATTCAATATGAGCTTTGACAATGTGTAATGAATGTATATGCCTTGCAATTTATTTAATCTGAATTTTGAGAAAAGTATTCAACATTAAAAAATATACCTAAACAATTTTATTATAAATTCGCGCAAATTAAAAACATACTTTGAATTCAAATTAAACAATAAATTTCAAAATAAATAATTTCAAAAAAACAAACCTTTCTAAATTATTTTTTTTTGTTCTAAATACCAGTATTTTTATAGATTTATAATTACTTATAATAAATAGAAATATTTTTTCAAGAAATGAGATTTCGAAAAAAAATCTATGGTTGAAAAGTTCGATCTAACTTAAGATCAAGCTCGACTTTTTTTGATGCAACAACCTGCGACTACCGTAAGTTTAAGCACGTGTTTGAACTACGTCTTGTTTTTTTCATAGTGGATCTACCCCGTAGTTTAATATAGTAGGAGAACGTACTTCATGGGTAGTTTAAGATCTTTTTGTGCAACTCAGCCCTGGTATACTAACGCACTTCAACGTAGTTAAACATATCATTGTGTAGAAATTTTTACAAAGTATAGGTTTAAAGTTAAAAAACTAAGAAAACTAAGATTTTTTCAAAATTTATTTCTTTTCTTTTTGTACCCTCTCTCGTACAGTAAAAGACGCTTATTCAGAACTAGTCTATATAATATAGTTGAAATATAGTTGAAGTTGTTTACAAGAAAAAATAATTTATTGTTAAGTTAACCTATGTTTTGCTGACGTATTCTGCAAACTTATTTTAAAAACTTTTGTATTTTTACCCGCTTTATTGTATAACGGCGCTGATGGGTTAGCGTTTGTAAATATATCTTAACTTTTTGTCAGATTATTAGCTTTTTGTCTTTGCAAAGAAGCACTTTTTTCCGATTTCATGCAACAACTTTTATTTATGTTTTTACTTAGATTTTAATTTTTTTTTAAATGACCTAGGATATAGGTCAAAAAAAATTTAAAGTTCAAACGTACCTTGAGTTTACACAAAAAGACAATGACAATTATGAGTTTAATGGTTAACTAGAGAATAATCACACGCAACATTTAAAACGACGCAGAAACTTTTCTTGTTGTTAAAACCCGCTTGTGGTGAATTCCAAAATAATGTATTAGTATTTTTTTATCTCATTTATATTGTTTGTAAACGTAAGAGTCTCTTAAGCGCACGTTTCACGCATAGTGATATTTAACAACCTCAGTCCTCAACAGCCTCACTCCTGAAACCCGATTAACCAGGATTTAACCATAGATTAGGTATGGACGTTTCTTTTTCATGGACAAGGAAAGAATGGGATTAAAAAGCTAATAAAAACTGACTTAAACGCTTTTTTTGGACTTTTTGTCCTGTTTTATGACTTGAAAAATATACATAATGTTTTAACTAAAATATTTATACACCAATAATTGGCAAATTTTTACGCTGGTCAAAATCAATTGGTTCAAACGGAAGTAATCCCCCGCGTATAAAAAGACACCGCGCATATAAAGGGACGTCGGGATTTATGTTTAATAACGAGCCGGCGCGTTATTAAACATGAAAATTCTTTTAGCCATATTCACACCTGCATTTCAAAGCCCTGTTTTATCGCTGCTCCTTCCCGCGGAGTAAAACATATATGAAGTAATAAAAATACTATATGACATTTCAAAGCTATTAAAATTCAAAGTGTTTAGAATATTTGAAAAAAAAGTTAAATACATGACATTGTTAATTTTTAATTTCGAAATAAAAAAAATAAATTAAAAAAACGAATTTTATTTGGATTTTGCATTGATTTCACATTATTAATTTAATTTGATAAAAAACTTAATTTCTCTAAATGTTTGATTATGTTTTAAATTTATTGTAAATTAATAACCATTATTTAGACGAATTGAGTCTTTTATCAATATAAATTTTACAATGTGAGCCAATGCAAAATCCGATTATCTTATTGTCCATGAAAAAAGAGTCCATCCCAATTCTTGGCTAATCCTTGGTTAATAGTGGCTACAGAGTGGCGACATGTAAAAGAGATAAAACCGCCAAAATTTTTGTTTTGTCAACCTTTATTAAATATTTATAAACGGATTATTTTTGCTTTAGCAGAAGTGCCACGCAAATAAAAATAAATACGAGGGTTTAAAAGTGTGCCCTGTTATTTTGCTAATTCAATTGACGAGTAAAATAAAAGAGAAAAAATATTGTTGTATACTAATTTTTTTTAAATCTTTTAGAAAAATCGCGCTGTGAAGAACGCGAAGTTTTTCAGACTTTTCCTTTTTATAAAAGATTTATATTTTTTGATTCTTTTTGATTTTTTGATTTATATTTTATATTCCACCCTCGGTTAGTGTCCTAGGCTTGGATATTAGTCTGGATGTTAAAAGCCTTAATAATATTTTAACATTTTAAACAAATATTATCACAGTTTACAGGGTGTAGCTGGCAGTCAGCACATAAATTTGTTTTTGAAGCACACACTAAATATACAGTCTACTTAAGTTTTTAGGCTTAAGCTTAAGCTTTAAACTTTTAAGCTTAAGCTTTCTTTTAGCTCCAAAACAATTTCACCACATTAAAGTAAGATTGTTTAAAAATATCTTGTTAGTGGCTCAACTTATTGCTAATTATTTAAGTATTTAAGTTACATCCTAGAATAATCTATGTCTTTGTTTTATTTTGCAACCGTGATCGGTTCCCATTATTGCCAAGTCCCCATATATCCCATTATTGAATAATTTCTAGAATAAAACTTTGACTTGACTTAAAATTTTAAAACCAGTGAAAATATTTTGGCATAAAAATATTTTTTGTGTATTTTGTTTATTGTTAAAATTGTTAACAATAAACAAAACAAAAATAAAATACTAAACACAGCCCCGCGAAATAAAACTGTATGTTTAATATGTAAAGTGCAATTAAAAACTTTTACTAGATTTTCCTTAGTTAAGTTTATGAGTTCTTTGGTTGAATCAACTACTCTCTAAATCTCATTGCTGATTTGTTAAAAATAACTTTTTGGTGTTTCAAAAATCTATTTTTGAATTTTAGCACAACCTAAATAATTTTTGCTTTTCTTGTTCGAAAATATTTTTTTTTCAAAAAACAAGTATGTATTTTTTGGATAACCAAAAACAATTTACTTACTTTTAATTGTCAGATTATTGATTTTAAGGGTTAAGTAAGAGTTTGTTTGCTATGCATTAAGTTTTTGTTTATAATGTGCGAATTACTAGCTGAAAATTAAAAAAAGCGTTGTTTGAACTGTTGAATTACTGGTTTGTATATAAAAACTGTTACTAGTTTTCAAACAAAATCTTTATTAAAATTTTGTTTTATAGAAACATTCATAGTATTTTTTTTAGTTTCAACCACTAAACAATAGGGTAGTGCATTTAATTTCGGCACTTTTTTGTTTTTCCGATGTAACTTTTTACTGTATAGCCCGATTTTCATGGTTGATAGCTCATTTTGAAGCTTTCACGATACTGCGTTGCGTCAGAAAAGTTTCACTGTACTTTTACTTAATTAAATCAGTTTTTAAAAAAATAGAAAATTGCCAAAATTAAATATGTGCATTTAATTTCGGAACTTTACAAACAATCGATTGTTTCTCAGTAAAAAAATCTTTTTTTTTTTCAAAAATTTAAAAGCCTATCATTATTTTCAAACAGTTTTCTTTAATTTAAGCTTCTACTTGTTGTTTAACGTGTAACTGTCAAAAAGTTACAGCTAAAATGCCAAAAGGTATCAAAATGAGCAAAATTTGGGAAAAAGTGCATTTAATTTCGGCACTTTTTAAAAGAACCCTCTTAATCGAGTTTAAATGCAGTGCTATGACCCCTACACATTTCAACGTTGTCTTTTAACTATTTACAACTACAATTTAATAATCGACTACTTATTCAATCCGTTTTTACCTACAGCATATGAGTGCCGAAATTACACTATTTTATTTTATAACGATTGCTCACCACGGACGCAATGTAGAACCACGGGGACTAAAAATTCGGAAAATAGACTAAATTTTGCCAGGACATTTGAATTTTTAAACCAATTTATTGCGTAATTATGAAATGCCCATGTTCCAAAAATGAGTAACAATTTTATTTTTTATAAATCACACAATTTCACATGAAAATATCATAACATAACAAATAAAAAGCTCACGACAGTCATCTACATATAATTAGCTCTCATTTGAGCAATAAACGTCGTATTCCGTCCAGGATTACCAAAGATATAGTCCAAAATCAAAAATGCCCGATTGGGAAAAGTGCCGAAATTAAATGCACTACCCTATTTTTGAAGCAAGTTTATAAAAGTGACAGTCGTGGCTGCGGTTTTCGTCTTTTTGCAAATCCCCACGAATAGCTCAGCATTGGTTACTGTTGTCAAAATCGAACAAACCTGTGCACGGCTCGGCGCTAAGGATGCCACTCCACCCCCGTTTTATTATTGGCTGTACCCTCTCCAGTTTTTGTGTTCACGTCCATCCCCACCCTCCTCGCTCAACAACAAAAAACTGAGCAATATTTGCGATTTTACCTATTTTTATTAAATAATTCCCAAAATCTGTATTTGAGGCAAGTAAGTCTGTATTTCACCAATAAATATTATTTATTATTTAATTCAATAAATATTAGTTTAACCAAGTTAACACGTCATCTTTTACACCATAAAAAACAGCATTTCGCATCTTTACCCGTTATCAAATTTAACAATCTGTCTGACATTTAGCAATCCTAACATTTATTTTTGCTAAAGCAATTCTAACTGAATGCAATTCTAAAATGCACACTGCCCCAAAGAGTGGTAATATTAAAAATATATAACATAATAATAAAGGAAAAATATAGGGCGCGCCCTAATATAAAAAATATTAAAAAATATCCGCCCTAATATTAAAAAATCTTATTAGGGCGCGCCCTAATAAGAGCAGTCGATGTGTCTGAGAAATATATGAAGTCACATATTTTTCCTTTATTATTATGTTATAGTGAATATTTGGATGACGATAAAAACAAAACCTTTTGGCTTTTGGATTACAATCCTGTGAATTACAAAATTCCTCCGTTCCCGTAATAATATTTTGATCTTCACCATAGCAGTCAAAGCTGCTAACTATTTCATTGGAGTCGATTTGCATCGATTTCACGTAAAAAGATTGATTATTCCACAAGACTATTGTATTAAGATTTTCTGAAACTAGTTTGTCACTACAACTTGGTTCAGCAGAAATTGAACATATTTTTGATGGTTGATCTACAAATAAAGCGTCTTTAACATTAAAGTCAGGTAAAGGCAGATGTCCTGTGAAATATGAACACCCAGAAGACCATTTAGGACATACTCATTTTTTAAAACATTCGCCTTTCCCATTCAAATGTCTAGTGGGTCCACAATCAACAAAATATTTACAAAAGCCTCCTTTTGATAATCCAATTACAGTCCCATTTCTTACACAATATGGTGAAAGTTTTTCAGAAATGTGACCACGACAGTGCTCTATATAAGCACCGTTTTGACTTGCATTTGCTAATGATAATAAATATATAAAGAGTACAAAAATTGTAATATATACTGTGTATAAATTGATGGCTTGGAATAAAGCTTTTACATTTGAATTTTCACGCGAAGATAATTCCAATGGGAATAACTGTTTAACCGCACGCTGAGATTTATGTCCACTTGGTAACTTAATTGTCACATCTCTAATTTCTTGATCTCTTCCAGAATTGGTTTTAATCTTTTTTAGCAAGTTTCCAAGTATTCCTAGGACGATTACTGTCTTCCATTAGGTCAACATCTCCAGGCATAGGTTTAATTTTAGCTGCAGGTTTAATGGAAGGATGATTCCATTTATGGGTGTCCTTCAAAGCTGGCAAATATTCCTTGCGAAAGCTTTCCCATATTTTATCCAAAATGTTGAAGGAAAATAGAAGAGATTTCTTCAAATAATCTGCTGAATTAACTTCTATCTGGAAGTCAGGATCATGTAAGGCTTCTTCACTTTCAAAGGTTGCTAGGGTATTTTTTGCAAGTGGTTGATTTCTAGCAGAAGGAATCAAAAAATCGACCGGACAAAGTGGAACCACATTAGGTTCATCAATTATTGTCAGAGGTCTTGTGTTTGTTGAATCTGACTTTGACTTTGTGTGTTTGTTGTTTGTTTGTTGTGTTGACTTTGAGTTTGAACAGCCAAAAAAGGTGTTTGAATCACTGTTTTTCTTCTTTGCTGTGATTCCATTTGTAACTGCTTAGCCAATTCTGGAGCAAGTCTGGAAGATTTGAGGAAGGCCAGTTTTTCTCAGGTAAACTCAAAAAAGATGGGCCCTTTTCCCATACATCCCATTAATTTTCATCCATGCATTGATTGATTGAAGATTTGAGGAAGGCCAGTTTTTCTCAGGTAAATTCAAAAAAGACGGGCCCTTTTCCCATGCATCCATTGATTCTCGAGATGCTAAGACTGCGGAATTAAGTTGTCCATGTATATATGAAAAGATTGTGTTTTGGAAAAGTTTTCGAATTTCTTTTAAACTGTTCCCAACAAAAATTCCACTGTGTTCCGAATTTTTTAACCAATGAAGGCAAATTTCTGAATCTGTCCCTATTGTGGTTTTGCTGATTTTTAACGTTGTTTCTTTCTGAATAAATTCAAACCTTTTGTACCACAATAAAAATTCCCATCAGTTCTAAACGTGGTAGGGATATTTGTATTTTTGGAGCGATACAAGTTTTAGCAAAAATCAGTTTCATTCTGTAATTTGCTTTTGATTTGTATCAAAGATATATGACAAATCCATAGGCCTTCGCAGAGGCGTCGGTAAAGCAATGCAGCTCACAACATCCATTTGAATAAGACCATCCGACAAATCTATCAATTGAAGATTGTTAACTGTTAGTAAAATCTTTTTAAGATTTTCCAATCAGCTAAAGGAATGTCCCAGTCATATTTTTCATCCCATAACTTTTTTCAAAAAAGTTTTCCAACTAAAATCACCAGAGCTATCAGTCCAAGGGGGTCGAACAAACTTAATATCATGCTGGATACTTTGCGTTTGGTGAGAGGCCCTTCATATTCAAGATCTGGCTCTGAAATTAATATACAATCACTATCAGTATTCCAACCAAGCCCCAAAACCTTTTGTTTGATACCAGTCGTCATGTCCTTTTCTGGTTTTATTTCCATTAACGGAGCTAAATTAGATGCAAATTCACGTAGGTTTGCAGACATGTCCTCAAATATTGCTTTTGACTTTTTGTAAAACTTATATGCTTCTTCTTTTGATTCGGCTGTGTGGAGCACATCATTAACATATATTCCTTGAGCAATTTTTGATGCCACTGGTGAACCAACATTTTTTAAATGAGCCTGTACACTTGCTGCAAGAAGAAATGGACTGCTTTTCAAACCAAACGGTACCCCTTTGAATCTGAAAATTTTTATATTTCCATTTCAATGAGGTGTTGTGATGTTGTTAAACCAAAGAAATCGGAAATGATTTCTATCTTGTGGATTAGGACTAATTTGGTGAAAAGCCTTCTTAATATCGCTTATAATTGCGCTAGGACCTTCGCGAAAAGCAAATAAGATCTGCAGCTAAATTAGGAAGGATTACAGGTCATTGTAAAACACATTATTTAGGCTTGGATTTAGTTTCACCGACGCAGAACCGTCTAAAACAATGCGAAGCTTTGTTGTGGCCTTAAATGGAGTTTCAATTCCGTGGTGCGGTAAATAGCATGCAGTTTGATTTTAAAACTGTCTTACGTCCTCAGGCACTGATTCTATTATACCTGCGTTCAGTTGGGTTTCAATTATATCATTATATTTTTTCAAAAATTCTGGCCTTTTTTCAAAAGTTTTACACAGTTGCATGAAACGACCCAAAGCTAAATCGTAATTGTTAGGAAGCTCATGAGGATGAATCTTCAATGGTAAGCTTAAGTTAATGCGATTTTCTTAAAACCGCACTGTTTTGTCAAAGAAGTCTTGTGTAACTTTATCATCATCTTGATTCGGGTCATCAGTAATTACAATGCTTTCTAGGCTACAGAAATACTCCATTTTATTTTTTTGATATGAAGTATCACTTATACTAACTGGTTGATCAGACTTATTTTAAATCCCAGTAATGGTACTCGCCACAGTTACCCCATTGGTAAATATTCCACTGTTTTGAGTAAAGATCCTTTTAGTCGTGTGACCACCTCCCAGAAAAATACCAAATTTTGAGGGCAAAAGCCAAATTCCTGATGGAAGTCTTGTTCTTTGTTTGTTTAGTAGGACATCCCACATAAAGTCTTGTCCTATAATTACGCCAGGTTTAATTTGGCTTGATTGCTGGAGGTCTAGTGGACAAGCTAATCGACTTTCAACTTTGAGTAGGAGCTGCAAATCCTTTTCTGAAAAAGATATGTGCTGCAAACTGTTTGTCATGTGATCAATTCATTGATCACATGACAAACAGTCTTATCTTAACAAACAAACAAACACATATCTTTTTCAGAAAAGGATTTGCAGCTCCTACCCAAAGTTGAAAGTCGATTAGCTTGTCCACTAGACCTCCAGCAATCAAGCCAAATTAAACCTGGCGTAATTATAGGACAAGACTTTATGTGGGATGTCCTATTAAACAAACAAAGAACAAGACTTCCATCGTATTCAATTTTATCAGGAAGAAACTTCCATTTTGCTGTTTTAGTGCCAGTTCAACAATACTGGAATGAACTTTGCGTTCTTTTTGCTTACCAAATGAATCAACTTCCAGTGTTTCAAAATATTCTGGCAGAAGTTCCGATTCTTCAGAAATTGATGAACAGATGCAGCTCCTTTGAGAGCCACAATCCAATAATACCATCAGTTTGCTTGCCTTTTCTTCAGTTTTCGGATTAAAAGCAAAAACATTGGCTAAAGACAGCCAAGAATGGTAGGAAGAAGCCTGACTGGGTTTATTATTATTTTTATTCTTACTAGTAGAAACATTTGCTGCCGTGTTATTTGTACTTGAACTAACTTTGGTGAGAGAAACGTTAGTTTTACCAACCGGGCGAGAGTAATATCCCTTTTTAAAATTACTACCGAATTTCTTTGAGGAATCTTAGTTAGTAATTTTACTTTTAGTGTGTTTTGAACTCATAGCATTTTGAGCCGGCAATTTGGAACCCAAACCCATTTGAACCGGAAATTGTTCTCTGCACAAAGCGGCGTTATGAGAGAGTTTGTGACAATACCTGCAAACCTTTTGAGATCTGATATTAACCGTTGAATGTCCAGGTATTAGACACCTGTGACAAACACCCTGTTGTTTAGCTCTGTTTGAACGACTTTGATAATAACAATATGTTGGACACTCATTATGATAATGAAAGCTACAACAAAACGAACATCTAGGTTTCTTAGTTTGGTTAACAAAATTTCTATTTTGAAATTGTGGTTTACTTTGCATACTTCGTTGAAAAACGTTTGTCATAACCGTTGACACAGACTCGTTTGGATTGGAAACAAATCGTTTTAGTTTTTGAGTCTGATCAGGCTTTGACAAAATGCTCCACTCTTTCTGACACTTTTACATAATGGTTTAATAAATCATACAACAATTTAATAGTCCAAACCTCATTAGGTTTTCTATTGTCCTCAAATTTAAATCCTAGTTTAGCTGGCATTCTTTTTAATAACATAAACACAGTGCCATTTTGTTTCACATCTTCGCCATTTGCTTTTAGCTGGCGTAACACCTTTTCTAACTGCACAACACTATTTTTTTAATTCAAAGGCATTATTACTAAATTCAATATTATATAATTCACTGTATAGCCTCCTTTGCATCATCTTTTAAGAATGATTGCAAATAGGTCATTTTCTGGACTTCTGGTAAAACTTGTTTATCCACGGAAATAGTAAAAAATTCAAAAAACTCTTTCCACTCACTGGGTTTACCACTAAATGATTTTAAATCTATTTTAGGTAATTTAATCGTATTGTCTGTATTATTATTAACAGAATTATTTGCTTCTGTCGCTGATGCTGTCAGAGTCGTTGTTGTTGAAACAGGACCGATAACTAGGCTTTCAAGATTTAAATCGAGCTTTCACAAATAAATTAAAACGCGCTTTTTAATTTTTTGTAAATAACTAATTTTTTCATCAGCACCAAACAAAATTGGGGTTAAAAAGTACAAATTCTGTTTGTAGTATAGCATCATCTGTTATACCATCAATAAGTGAAAACCATTCGTCCACTTTGGTTTCCAGGGAAATTTTGGCAGACTGTATCTTATCGATGTGCTCTTCCACGGTGTGTAAAAGATTGCTGAAGTAAATGACATCTTCTTTTCCGCGTGACTGAGCGTCTATTTCGACCACGGCGCGTTTAATTAAGTCAGATACACGGTTTCGCAATGGACCAACACGTTGGCGTAATCCCCCAGACATGTTGCAAAATGCAGAAACGAAAACCGCTTTAATGACTAAATTTATTGTCACTTTTAAGCCAAAAACGGTTTTGAAAAGAAGTCCAAACAAAACAACAGGGGAAAAAACCAAAAATGTACCAATAACGCTATTGATTCAAATGCAACAATTGTTTTTAATAGTTGAAAAAGGCGCGTTTGTAGCGCGCTTCACCAACCAGTTAAAAATAAAGAAATTGTGTTAGAATTCGAGCAACACGATTTGCTATAAAAATTATGGTTGATTTTTTTTCCGATAGAAGCGCTACGAACCGGCTGCGCCATATTAAATATTTCCCAAAACGTGTATTTGGGGCAAGTAAGTCTGTATTTCACTAATAAATATTATTATTATTTAATCAAATAAATATTAGTTTAACCAAGTTAACACGTCATCTTTTACACCATAAAAAAACAGCATTTCGCATCTTTACCCGTTATCAAATTTAACAATCCGTCTGACATTTAGCAATCCTAACATTTATTTTCGCTAAAGCAATTCTAACTGAATAAACAACCAAGAAATAAAAAAAATAGTAAAATAGCTATACACTTTTAACTTTTGCATAAAATGAACAATTTTCTTGAAATTTTTTCTCTCAAAATTTTTTAACCTTTTAACAAAATTTATTTCATTTTAGCCTATTTTTAGTTAAATTTTGCCCTTAAGAACCAATTTTAACATGATTTTTAAAATTAAAACTTTTACAAAACTGCAAAACAAAGTATGGATTAATTTTTGTTTCCAAATTTATAAGCTGTTTGTTTTGCTTAACGCCTATTTAGAAAATGCGTTTGAAAAAAATTAATTATATACATAAAAAAAACAAGAACATGTAAGAGCTCTGAAAAGTAGAAAATTACTCATTTTCGCGTGAATTGAAGATCACCAAACTTTTTTTATAAGAAAACATTAATATAAAGTCATTAGAAACAATAAACTAACATAATTTGTTTTGAATCATCAGCTAATATATTTTCTTAAAACGGCAGCATTTATCCACATTTTCGATGCTCATGGTAAAAACTAATTTTGTAAAAAGCAACAAGTAATTAGTGAATTCATTTTTCACTCAATTAAAAATAGTTTTTGCTTTTTTCAATATTTGTGGAAAGTTGAAAACAAAAAAGTAATTCATTTCAAGAAACTATTAAATAAATTTTTTTAATTTTTTTATCATTTATCGAATTTATTGCTGAGATATTGTAAAGTAGCTTTGTGTTTTTAATTTAAAAAGTCCTTAGTTAAATGAAAAGTAGAAAGTCATCTTAGAGAGTAATACTGTTGAAACACCTAGGCTTACATATTTATTTTGTTCATTTTGTTTAACCCGTTACCCCTTGTGAAAAATGTTTTTGTAAATGTATTAAAACCTGTCATTTTTGCTGGTAATCAGAGTACGTTCACAACGGTCCATCTCGGCCGTCTCAGACCATTGCCAACACACTCCGATTACAAGCGATAATAACGGGAACTATGGCTGAATTATATCTGGCTGACGCTGAAAATTAGAATGCAGACATGAAAGGACCAATTAAAATTGTGCGGTAATGAGGCTTATTTTTTAAACAAATAAGAACGCAGATTTTTTTAATTCCACCTTTTTACAACATATACAAAAATTAATTAAATTTATCCCTTAAAAAATTTGTATTTAGGTTGCAAATTAAAAAAAAATGATAAATAATAAATTAAAATACAGTTCTTAGTCTTTGTTATTAATCCAATTTATTAAAAAATTGTGAATGTTTTTGTTGTTAAATAGTCGATTCAATACTGCAAATATCGCGATCAACTAGATTTTATTTGCCTACAACACATTTACAAAAACACTTTTTACCGTCATAATCAGGGAAACTGAAATCAGGGAACGGGTTAAATGTGATTTACAGTTTTTTCCCACTAATTTTTGGGGCCACTTTTTAGAGAGTATATGTACAGCCTTATTCTTTTTCATGGCCAATGGTATTTCAACAAGCATTAGGAAACAATAGTTTATGGTTAAATCCTGTGAGTCCAAATGATATGAACCATTTATGTGGCGTATACAATGGTACTGAGATGTTTAAAGACCTGCTGATTCACTGGAAGTAACATACACGTTTTTATTTATATATAGTAATTATATTAATTAACTTTCTGAAAAGCTACATTTTTTGTATCAGAGGTGCAAATATGTATATAATCAAGGTTGCCGTTAAAAATAAAGCAATTAACGATATATATAAAACAACAGATAAAAGTTATATTTTTATTTATTAAATATAGCAACGTTTTGGTTATTTTAAATGACATCAAGATGAGGCACCAAAATCATAATGAGGCATCAAGTCTTGATACAAACCAATTAAAGAAACAAGTTAAAAATGTTCCAAAAAGGCATTAAAACAATAAATATTAGAATAAATCCAGAAAAAATTATAACTTTAAGTGTTTAAATTTTTGAAGCGCACTGAATAAAGTTAATTGCAACAAGTGTGAAAAACGGTCTTGAAAAAATTGGGCAAGGCATGACGATAGCTGTGGGCTCTCACTGATCTGTAAGAACTGCAAAAAATACTTTATCAGAAAAGAAACCCTAAAAATACATCAAACAACTTGTAGGAGTGCACCTCTGATTTACACTGGTTGTAGGAGAGTTGACAAGTTTACTTCCCAGGCAAAAAAACACCAAAGCAGATGTTTGAGCTTACCAGAAACGTGCCTTATTGACTCTACTGAAGTTTTAACAACAGTTTCACGGAACGTTTTCACAGCTTCTGTTCTGACAATAAAAAGACAATGTTTTATTGACTTTTTCTGACAACTGTTATGTTTTACTGTTTTTTTGTATACGCTCACAAGCTAAGTGTTTTTACACAGGTCATCAGCAGATTTTGCTATGTTTCAAAGTTATTTAAAACGATGCTACATTAAAAATGAATTAAATGAAAGCTTTATTGACTGAATTCTTTTAAATTTTGGGAAACGCTGTTTTTTTTCTTAATATACCACCAATTTTTCTTTTCAAAATATTTTTAATATTTCAAAAAATATGAGCCCACTAAAATGGATATAAAACTCAAGTTACACTCTAAATTTACTTTTTGATTTTTTGCGCACAACTTAAACCGTTTCAAGCCTTGTCTTAAAACCAGCGAGCGTGGATTTTTCTAATTAAAATCTGTTGTAGTTCTTTCTTTCTTTCTTTTAAATTTACTATCTTTTTTAGATTTTTAGATAACTAATAAACAGAACAATGATATTAAAATGATTCAAGAAACACCTATCATTAAACAAAAGTTTAAAAAGGGTATGAAATTATTTAAAGAAAAATAAAAAAATTTCTACAAAAATTGATTTGCAACAGATACATTTTTGAATTTTACTAAATATTACCTTACATTTTTGTGAAAAATATATACATTGTAACTAACAAATGCTAAAAACATGAATAAATTAATATAACAAAACTAACTGAATGTATATCTTGCTAACATGTAGCTCAGACTTTTCTGTATCAGCATAAACTTCTTTCACAGTAGGTACAATTTTGTCTAAAAAAATCTAAACAAAATTACCTTGTTTATAAAAAAAAGAGTGGCAATGAGTGGCAAAGCAAATTAAAGCGATTTTAATGCCACTAATATTTACGTACCAGAATTTTATATAAATTAAGGGATAAATTGTATAACTGTTTGGTTAAAAATCTAGCTAAATTGCTTTAATTTGTATTATTTCTGGCCCTACTCGACTGTTTTGCTTATGGTTTATAAACAAAAAAAAGAAACATTTGTTAGATAATAAAAAACTAGCCTTGAAAAATGCTCTAAGAATAGAGCAGGAAAAAGGGGCGATTTTCCCCCGGCATATGTTTAGACAGTAAAGATGTGGGATGGATATTAGGCTGAGATGGACATTATGTGGACTATAGGAAGTTTGCATTTGGTTTGGGCAGCTGTTCACTAAATAAAAATTTCTACCACAATGATAATGATTTGTTTATACATTGATCTAATCAAACAGCACTGTTGCATTTTTTTTTTAGTTTGATGAAATGTCAATTTAAAAAATCATTCCCACAGCAATCTTTGACAAGCGCGAAATCGCCGATTTTTCAATTAGAAGGTTATATTTGTATGTGTAAGAAACAACTATAAATTTGAAAAAGATTGCTGTGAATATGAGTAGTAAGGGGTGGGCTAATTTGTGGTGTTTAAACACATTTAATATAAGTTGAAATCCTGAAAATGAGCCTAAAAACCGTTTTTTGGAGCCAAAAAATACTTAATTGAGCCATGTCTTCCAAATGTATGAATTTACATGCAATTCATATAGGAACTTTTTAGATAGATAATTGTCCTTTCTAAATCGTTTTATTGGCGCAAAAACATGTTGACTAGTTGTCGAAACCGCAATTTTCTCAAGAAAACGGGAGAAAAGTCTCCTTATAAACCAATTTTTTAAACGGAGTTAGAGACGATTGCAGTTTTTGCATGTCTTTTACCTCCTTTCGCACCGATGACTATTATCTCAATCACAATTTATATTTACTCATCTTGTTCTACCTATGCAATGTACTGGAATCTTGTTTTAAAATGTCATCATCATCAAATCATAGATTTGATTTTCAGGCGGACAATTATTTTGAGCCGGCCGTGCTTATTTAAATAAATTGTCTGTTGCGCGCGGTATCTGGGAAGGAAGGGACTGCTCCGCCCATAAAATAATTATCCATGCAAAAACGGGATGACACAAAAGCAGTTTTTTCATTTGGGCACGTGAAGGATAATTTATTCAAATAGGCAAGGCGGGCTCAAAATAATTATCTGATTGAAAACGGTTTCATTTTCCAAATCAGATCTATGATTTGATAGTGATGACACTTTAAAATAAAACTTGAGTAAGTTACATGGTTAGAAAAGGGCAAGGAGGTGATATTTGAAAAACGCAATCTCTTCCCACTTTGTTTAAACAATCGGTTTATAGGAAGATTTTTTTCCAATTTGCTTGAGGAAATTCCGGTTTCGATGAATAGTCAACCTGTTTTTGCGCCAAAAAAACATTTTCCAAAGGGTAATTATAGAATTAAGCAAAGCCCATAGGTAATCCCCCAAATCCCCTCCTTTTGACGGCAAAAGCATAAGGCCTCACACTATACAGTCACCCCACTTCTTATTATTATTGAAAATTATTATTATTATTATGGCTGAATCACCTCAGACTGAGGACCAACATGTAGGACAACCCAAAACCCATCTGAAAACACAAATGTGCAAATCGCTCAGCAGGTAGGTGATAGGCAGGAGAAGCGCTGGGAAGAGCCGTCCCAGCCTGACGCTTCAGGTGTAGGTGATACTCACCACACAACTGGGGCAGATTTTTTCCACCAAGGGAGACAAATGTTAAACGGCAATGCCATATTCTCCAAATTCTCCAATGTCAATGGAAGAGAAAATGACGATTTCTCAGAAGAAGAAATGTTTGAAAATACCGCCCAACAACGCGAACAACAAAGACAAGAAAGAGATCAAGGGCACTAAATCGAAATCATCGTTGATGAGAATCTCATAATCAACAAGATGAAAGAAAACGCCAAAATTGGCCATCAAAATGACGAACCCAACCGACTGAACCTTTGAGAAGTTATTATTCTGACATAAGAAGTTGGACAGAATATGGTGACCAGGAATATCAATCTCGACCCCTTACGCCTAAACAAGTACACAGACCAAAAGCTGGACAGGGGCACAGCAATTTGTTTACCCTTCACTGGTAGCTGTCAAGCAAACACCGGTAACGCGCCCTCTTAGTGCGGTAGAAATTGAACATTTTTGGCTCCCAAATTGGCCATGAAAAATGTTGCCCCCAAGTCACAGCCACGATACCACCACCCCCAGCGCCAGACGCTGGCAACGTAACTTTGCACACGTCTACAGCGCCAGATCTGTATCTAGCCTTAATCAAAATGATGAAAAAAATTTGACGGCAATGACTGAATGTATTTTGAAGTCGGTGGACACCATGGTAGAAAAGACACAAGCCACCAAAATGGAAAAAGTGAACCCATCGTGACACCAGTAGAGAGGACGTTGAAAGATTTTGGTTCAGAGCAAGAAATTCCTGGAGTAGTAGCTCTGAAATTTAACAATAATAACAACAATAATTGAAAAAATCCCTACCAAAAATAATAACAGTAATGGAGGAAATTTAAATAATCAAGGTAATGGCCGAGGAGGACTCTCAAGAGGTAATAATTCTGATTGGACAAAAAGTGGACAAGTCATGTGCGATTGGTGTAAAAAGGTAGACCATTTGGCTCGCAACTGTTGGGGGTGGGGGTGCGGCGCTTTGAGATCGTGAGAGGCCGCCCCTCAGCAACCGGCAACGCCGCAGCCTATTAATTATAATGGAATTACTTATTATCCAGTGAACAACACCGTGAGAATAATCGAATTCGCTATTTTTGGAATGGTTTGATCCCAAAGATTAGGGAGGAACTACAAATGTGGGACCAACCTAAGATATATGATGATGCGTTAAAATATTCCAGCCAAGCGGAAGATGTAGTGAAGGCTAAGAAAACTGCTCTCGCTGTAATTAGTGTCCCCGAAACCCAATCTTCAATGATGAAGAAACCAACTGAATCCGTCCTCCCTGACAATGAGGAAGTAGTTACTGAATCTACTGAAAAATCTAAGACTGAAATCACAACATGCAAAAATCTGTGTCTGGCCGCGGAGGTAGAAATAACTACCTGGCAATGGACAAGGAGGATATAACAATAATTGTGGGAAGTGTAACAATAATAACAACAATAAATAAAAAAAGCCCTACCAAAATAAAAACAATAATGGAGGAAATTCAAATAATGAATCGAGGTAATGAATGAGGTGGACCCTCAAGAGGTAATAATTCTAATTGATGGACAAAAAGTGGACAAGTCATCTGCAATTGGTGTAAAAAGGCTGGCAAATGTCGCAGGTGGGGGCGCGGCGCTTTGAGATCTCAAGGGGCCACCCCTCAGCAACTGGTAACGCCGCAGCCTATTAATTATAATGGGACTACTTATTATCACCAAACTAAAAATAATATACCTACGTTTATTCCCAACAAATTTGGGCAGTTTTCACACAATCATAGCTAAATCTTCGTGATTCTGTTTCAACTATTGAATTTGTTCATTTGTCTCGTCTTATTTTGAAATCAACGTCTTGCAGAACAAAAAAGGATACAAGCTTCAAAATTCGATCGTCTTCAGCAGGAGCGTTTTAAGAACTGCAATAATCCGGATTTAGTTATTAAAAATCTTTCTTCTTTCGCTTTATCACCTATTCATAAACAAGTTTTATCTCGAGGACTCAATTTTACTTTACCGCCTAAAAAACTACAAGAGTGCGACTATTTTTTACCTTTTGAAATTCTTTATCGATCGATTCGAAATCTGCCAGTTTTAAATGGAAACCAAAATTTACTTAAAGCTTCTATACAGGAGATTGCTCTTTTTTCTTTTTATCGATACAATGATTCTTCTTCTCCCCATTCTTCTTCTCCCCATTAATGCAAGGAAATTTTTTTTTGCAAATAGGGTTGTTACACCTTGGAACAATCTACTCCCATCTCAAGTAACTGTCGATTCTTTGGATGCATTCAAGAAAAGTTTTAAAACTGACTTAAATAAGCGCTCTTTTTGAGCCTTTAAAGTCATATCAGATAGCTATGTTCATTGATAATTAGTTACAATTGTGATTCATATTGGCGGCAATTAAGTCGCAGATTTGATGTTGTTGATGATGTTTTATCAAAAGCTGAGTTTAAAGCCCTTAAAGAACTATCCGAACATAAAAATCTTGTCATTCAGAAAGCAGATAAAGGAAACACTATTGTTCTTCTCGATCGTTCATCTTATGTACAAAAAATGGTAGATATCTTATCAGACGTTTCAAAGTTTGAACCTATTTCAATTAAGAAAGTTCTAGGGATGACCGTTTTAATTTCATACTTAATCATGAGGAAAAAATTAAATCAGTGTTACGCAATTTTTATAAGCGCGGTTGTTTTACTCAGGACCTTTATGCTAAACTGCTACCATCGGGCTCCCAACCTGGACGTTTATAAACGTCCAGGCTTAGCGAAAGTTCACAAACCTAATGTTCCGTTACGACCAATTTTATCATCAATAGGGACTGCCACTTTTAAACTCGCAAAATTTTTAGTTCCCGTTTTATCATCATCAACAGTTAACGAATTTACTGTAACGGACTCTTTTTCTTTTGCCAAAGAACTATCTTCATTATCTTTTCCTCAAATTCCGTTTGATCAACTACATTTAGCCAGTTTTGATATTAAATCGCTTTTTACCAATGTCCCTCTGAAAGAAGCAATAGATATTTGTACTGAACAAATTTTTAACACTCCTGCTTGTCCTGAAAGTTTTAATTCTCAAAAGAATTTAACTGATATCATTACACTAGCTGCGGAAAACAATGTTTTTATCTTTGACTCCAAGCTTTATCGTCAAGTCGACGGATTTGCAATGGGTTCCCCTTTAGGCTTCGCGCTAGCAAACGCTTTTTTATGTTTTCACGAACGGAAATGGCTTCAGGACTGTCCCGCAGAGTTCAAACCTATTTTTCACCGCCGTTACGTAGATGACTGTTTTATAATTTTTTGTCATAAATCTCATGTTAGTCGTTTTAAGGAATTTTTAAATTCTAAGCATAGTTCTATTGAGTTAACTTGCGAAGAAGAATTTGAAGGTGCTTTACCGTTTCTGGATTTGTTAATTAGTAAAAATAGGAAAAGTTTTAATACTTCTGTATATAGAAAGCCAAGCTTTAGCGGTGTTTATTCTAATTTTAATAGTTTTATGCCTAATTCTCACAAGTTTAACCTTGTTTTATCTCTTTTATATAGGTCGTTTCATTTATCTAGCAGTTATATTAATTTTGATGCTGATTTACGTAAACTTAAGGTTTTTTTGTGTAAAAATGCATATCCTATTCGTTTTATAGATTGTTGTGTTAAGAAATTCTTGAATAAGGTTTTATGTGTAAAAGGTACTTCAACGGTTAGCTGTGCTGACAGAATGCCAGTGTGTATTGTTTTACCATTTACAGGTTTTCATTCAATGCGTGTAAATAATCGTCCTAGAAAAATTTTTCACCGTCATTTACCGCAAGTTAATTTTAGGATTGTTTTTAAATGTACTAGACGTGTTTCAAACTTTTTTAGTTTTAAGAAAAAAATGCCAATAAAACTGAAATCGAATGTTGTTTACAAATTTCAGTGTCATAGCTGCAATGCTATGTATATAGGCCTCACAACTAAGCACCTTGGCATTTGAATTTCGGAGCATATTGGCATTCCAGCAAGGACTAATCGTCCTGTTTTACCTAAACCTTCTGCCGTTTTTGATCATATTTTATCGTGTAAAGATTTAGTTGTTAAGCCTAGTTTTAAAAATTTTAAAGTTGTATCCTCAGATCCTAGTG
>JASAMX010008151.1:0-16238 GCA_030248175.1 Microlaimidae sp. YZB2_3 | reverse complement strand
TTTTTTGAGCTATTGGGGGCAGGGGTAAGGTTTTCACAAAAAATTATCAAAATCGAAGACAAAAAGTTTGACTCCGCACCGCACCTTTAATAGATAGTAGAATTTCGGGTTTTCTATTCTACCAAAAAAGAACGACGTTCAGACAATTTGTTAGCTTTTTATAAACAGGCTTATCTGTTAAACGCACGGTTTGTTAAAACATAATCACTAGTGAAATCCATTTTAAGGAAAGCAAAATTCTCAGGAAGTAGGCAAATTCTGTAACCTTCCTAAATTGTAGCATTTAGGATATTTTTATATATTCAAGTAGTGGCTTTTATAATCCAGAAAGCATAAATGATGCCATCTGGCGTAATTCGTTAACCTGGTCACTAAAATTTCACTTAAACTGAGGCAACAATATTATATCGAAATATTATAAAAAAAAACTATCTTGTCTGGTAGTTTATAGAAGTTGACGTAAACTCTAAAACCGAGAGTGTATAAAATAATGGTCTGGGTTTTGCACCAATATTTACAAACCGTACCTTTAATAGATTAACTCCACAAAAATTAACTAAAAATCAGACATCTAATATTTATCTAATGACCTGATTATCAGGTTATCAATTAATAAAGAATAATCTTGATTAGAATTTCAAAAAACCAAGAAGGCTTACCAAGTTGATATAGTAGCTAGGTGCAGTTCACATAGATTCAGGACTTCAAGGCAAAACTCCAGTAAGAAGTGCGAAAGATGAAAAACTTTTTTAAGCTCGCAGAATGTCAGCAACAAAGTGACAGAAGAAGTTACAGAATTCTATCGTTTATACAGTATTCACGATATTGTGTTTTAAACTAATTAAGTCTTTAGCTTTAAAATTACTTTTTATTTTGCTTGCAGGATTTATTAAAATATTTTTTAATCATAATTGTTATGTTATAAAACTGTATCTAAATAATTGAAATACGCACAAATAATATTATTTTAAATTTAAATTTATCACACATTTTTATGAGAAAAATTTCTTTGCGATGGTTTAATAAAGTGATAATTTAGGTGACAAGTATAATGCAAAATAAAGCTGTAACCTGTACTGTCAGGTTTTGCTAATAATTTTGTTCATATTTTATCTATAATATCGAAAAGAACGAAAAATTTTGGCGCTCTAAAGCGGTTTTTAAACTTTAAAAAACGTTTATAGGCACCTTGCACTGGAACTCGGTTTATACATGAAGTATGCAATATACATAAGCGTCACCCTAATGGATAATTACCGTATCTTCCTATCCTTACTCGTATGCAGATCAACCGATCGAAATTTCGCGCGCTTTCGATCGGTTGATCTGCATACCACGAAAGATAAGTAGGAGATACGGTAATTATCCATTATGGTGACGCTTATGTATATTGCATACTTCATGTATAAACCGAGTTCCAGTGCAAGGTGCCTATAGGCAGTCAAATTAAAAACAATTCAGACGCTGCTGGTCAGAGGGTTAAAAGAATTAAAGAATTCAAAAAAAAAACAAACAAACAAACTTAGAACATTAAAATCATATTGTTGCATTTATTCCTTAAAAACTTTGCACAAATTATGAGCCTGATCTTAAATTGTCAAATATATTTAACAAAATAGGAATATAATATTAATTCGTTATTTATACACATGTTTTTTTGATTTTTTTTAATTTATATTTTTTAATATGAAAAGAACTTAATGTGTTACATAGTTTTATGCAATATCCTTGCAAGCAGAATAAAATTTTCAATTTAATAACTTAAAATACACTCTACAGAAATATGGTAATATACACATAAAAAAATGTTTAACTTTTTCTTTAAATAATTTGTTAGCAACAAATTTACACCAAGTTTACTTTAAATATAAAGACAGCATTAGAGAAGAAATACGAATTTTTCAGCAATATTAATTAAGCTTCCATGCTTTAATAGATGTCACGTTTTTAAATCTTGTTTTTTATATTATTATACTTTTTAAAAGTTATTTAAGATGAACAAGAAAAGGCATTGCATCATCGCCATTTACTGTTAGTTATTACACCTTTTGGGATTCTTTTCACTGAAAATCCGCAGGAGATATTCGTTTTCCGCGTCAGGTCAGTGCTACACTGTGTTAAACTCCGCGTGTCGTTGACGTTGATGCCAAGTTTAACATTGAGCAGCGGTGACGCTGAATCATATTCTGCGGATATGCAGCGGAATGAATCCCAAAGAGTTAATCAAAAAAAATTATTTCTCATTACAATTCCCATACAAATTTAAGTCAAAAATGGGGGTATATTCATGATTATTTTTTAAGCTTTTTTGCAAAAGTATCAAAGTAATAGCAAAATAATTTTTTGAAATTTACCAAATCTAAAGCGAAACTTTGTAAGACTTGATGCATCATGCCTTTTTTTTTCATTTTGCTATAGCATACACTGTTAATGATTTACTTTAATTTAACAGTTCATATATTTTATAAACAACAATTTTTTGTTATGTTATTATGGGTCACACAGTAATTATACACACTAATATTCATACACTCGTGCAAACTATATTAATATAAAATTCACATGCGCTTAAAGTTAAAGCCATTCACAATTTATAGTCCAGCCTTACACCACTCCGCTTAAATTTAAGCCAATAATCTTTATGAAAAAAATTAAAGTTAAGTTATCTAATCAAAATTTAAAATACCGAGTTTTATGCTAAATTTTTAAATTTTACTAATGTCACTGTATATATCACACCAAAACTATTTGGTGAATCTAAACAGAAAATATTTGGTAAGAATATAATAAAATAAATAAATTTTTGAATTTTGGACATAAGTTGAAGGTTTATGTGTATCAATGTTTATTGCAAAAATTCCTTTTTTAATCAATATTACAATTATTTATTATTTTTGACCTTTTTATATATGTTTACAGAACATACAATGTAATAAAACTTCTTTTTGCTTAAACCTATGCTTAGGAAAGTGTCGCAACTCCCGTTGTGCTAATGTTTCAGGAATATAACGCCTTATAGATATGAGTTGTAATGTAACACTTTCAATCGATGGTGTAACGCAGCACGTTAGCCAATGAGGTACTGAGGTTGGAGGTTACGGGTTCAATTCCTGTATCTGCCAAATTTTTCAATAAATTTGGGTGTCTAAATTTTTCAGTGCCTGGTTATTTTCGCTTCTACTTTGGGTCGTCACATATTTGGTGGCCGATACACACCTCCGGGTTTGTATACCAGTGTACCCCGGTTATTTTCGCTTCTACTTTGGGTCGTCACATATTTGGTGGCCGATACACACCTCCGGGTTTGTATACCAGTGTACCCCCCGTTCCACGGTGGATAGACGGGTTTTTTTGAGGCTGGTGGAGGTGTGCGGATTGAATCGAAGAGGCTGAGAGCAGCTGTTCTCTTGGCGGGAAGGTGTGACACATACCGCGTATGTGTCCCTTCCGTAAAAACTCAAAGTACAAGCGTTAATAAAAGGCGATTATCTTTCCCTTTTCCTTGTCCGGCCTATGATGAAATGGATAGCACGCCAGAGTCAATTTTGGAGGTTTGAGTTCTGATCCAGACGGTGACATGCTCCCGTCTCTCTGCCTCCCAATTCGACCGCCGACTTAACTTTGAGATTCTCGACCTGCAACCTTTTTATATCTGCGTTTGTCTTTTATTTTATTTTTTGACTTGTTTTTATACTGTGGTTTTATACCGTCATTATTTTATATTTTATAATATATTATTTACCGTCTGTGTGTGTGCGTTCGTTTTTAATAAAATTTAAACCCAGCCCGACTTTATTACGTTCTATCCAGGCGTTTCTACGTTTAACCAGCCCTTAAAATATACTTAACAAATCGTCAGAACATTAAAATTTTTACAGTCCTTCCTAAATGAAAAACACACATAAGTCTTGAGGACCAGAGCCAGGAAAACTGGTGAATAACAAAACGAAATTAAAATATTATTATAGTTTTTTGTTTCTAATTATCAATATGCTTGTAAATTATAGTATTAATGTGAACAAATACATTTCATTTTATATTGGTAGATTTAAAATTTAATTTTTGCATTAAACATTGACAAATTATTTCAAGTGACATTGTTTAAACGAAATAAAACAACCGCGAATAATAATGTAACTACTGCTTACTTAGGTGACTTATATCCACAGGATCGGAATCTGAGTTACAAAAAATCTTTTCGCGAACCTAAAATAAAAAGGAACTTTTTGTAATTAACACAAATGTTTTTAACAAAAAAGAACTTTTTTAAAATAACCTGAGCTTTAAATTGAAACTAAGTGATTGTGAACGCATTTTTTATCAACATTATCAATTGCGAAAATATTTTAAGAAAACAAACTTTATTTTTATCAAACTGAAAATACTTGGGAATCTTGTCAAATATTACAGCCTGCTGCTTCGACTCATTTGCAACGAAATCACCGTCTTACTAAAAATTCCACACGAAGTATAATATGCTAACTTATTTTAAAAGAAAGTTTTTAATTCAGAAATGCGCTTGGGCTCAAACGGTATTGTGGATCGGACGCACTTTTTAATAAGACAATTTCTATTGGCTCATAAAGAGAAAAGCTTTAGAAATAAAATCTAAATCGTTGCAGAACGCGCATATACAACATCCTTGCTAAAACAAAAATTCTTGTTATGTCTTCACATCCCTCTATACTTACCTTTAACTTCATGGCTTGACTGCAAGCGTAGCGTTGGAGATAACACTCGGAACTGTGGAGTTTCCCGTCGCTCCCGCAAACCGTGTCGCGCTTAGAGGGGCGAGGGCAAGCGGCGGGGCAAACACACTCGCTGTCTTCGCAGCGCCCACCCCACGGGCACACTACGCCGGCACAGGAGTCTAAAAATTTGCATATTTATCAATTTTTTGTGAATAGAGTCAGAGTCAACCAACTAACCGTCTCAAATAACTTAATAGACTATTTCGACATAAGGCGTTTTACACAGTAAAATTCCGATACACATTAGGCCGAAAGTTGAAATTAAAATAAAATTTAAATGAAAACTTCTATTAATTTTGCAGTGTAAAATAACGTGTAAACACTAAAGGCAAAATATAAATTTGATTGGATTTGTAATAATGTAGTTATTAATGTTTAATTTGGTAAAAATGAGAACATAAAAAATAAAATTACGATCATACCGAGCACCGAATATATAAGTATGATTTTACTCTGGTTCATCAGATGGTCTGATGGTCGAGTGGTTTGAGGCGGTCGGCTTTAGACTGCAAGGTCGGGATTTCGAACCCCAAGGAAGTTCCTTTTCCATTTTTTGTACCGGGAATTTAAACTTATCAAAATTTCATTTTAAACTTATTAAAATCGAATTTAATAAAAAAACAGATCTTTTTAGATATTTTAAAAAAATCAGTTAATTGATTATTGATTGGTATTAATAAAATAAGAAAAAAATAGATCTGCTAGTGATTGATGTGGATACTAAATTTTTGATGTAGATATTTTGCTATAGACACAAAAAAATTAAAACCAAATCTGTAATGTAAAAAGCTTCTTGGAGTCTATTGTTTAATTTCTTTTAATATAATAGTATAGTTGATTTTTTAATTAAAAATCCTCCACGAAATATTGTTTTTCATTATTGTTGTGGAATTTATATGTAAATAATCTTCCGGAAAATAATTCTTCCAAAAAAAAAACACACCAAAGTAAGTATTATGCAGCCATATTCTATCTACCACTAAAAAAATTAAATATAAATTATACGTCCCGGTACAAAAAATGAAAAAAAAAGTTCATTGGGATTCGAACTCCCGACCTTGATTATCGAGTAAAATCCTACTTTCGTAATTTTATTTTTTATGTTCGCGTTTTTACGAAATTAAACATTAATAACTACATTATTACAAATCCAATCAAATTTATATTTTTTCTTTGGTGTTTACAAGTTATTTTACACTGCAAAAATTAATAGAAGTTTTCATTTATATATTATTTTAAATTCAACTTTCGGCCTAATGTGTATTGGAATTTTACTGTGTAAAACGCCTTATGTCGAAATAGTCTATTAGATAATGTAAAAAATTGGGTTTTAATAGGATGCGGATTAAAAATTTCGTTAGTTTTTTCTATACTAATAAATTTAAGGGTTAAAATAAAAAATGTTCCAATTTACATACATTCAAAGTTTCAGAAATTAGCAGGGAGTTACATGAAATACAGGCACCTTAAAATGATAATTTTAAGGAAATCTCGTCTTCAAACTTTGTAGGGTAATAAAATAAAGAAATAATAAATAAAGACGTTAAAAATTAGGCTTTGAAATGGCAACTAAAAAACTTCAACCCCATCACGTCTGAATGAAAGGCTAATTTGTTTTAAACATATACTATTTTCTAAAAGCATATAATTGCATAATTCTGCTTATTCATATTGGTAAAATTGTAAAATTGTAAAATTAGTTTAAATTTTCACTTGTTTTAAAAACTAGAATTTTTCACTGTTTTTTCAACAATGTGTTTTATAGACAGAGAGTATTATAAATTTCTGCGCATACTAAACCAATTGAAAAGTTTGAAAATTAGATTTAAATATGAATGAATGAATGAAAAAATTTTATTGTCAAACTGTTTCTCTAAATGTTTGATTTCAACAGTATTTTAGTAAAAAATTATTTGTTAAAAAGGTCTGCAACATTACAATTCAGTTCATAATTTGGTCAAGGCGTCAAAAAAACAAAATTTTGGGCACTCTAAAAGCGTTTTTTAAGCTTTCAAATGCTTTTATATTTCGTTTTTAAGTCAAAATGTTTAAAATACAATTACAAATGGAAATGTCAAATATGGGAAAAAATGAAAAATTGCTCTTAAATCAACTCAAATCGAACTTAAAAAAATTTATTGCAGAACGAATCACAATAATATTCTATATTCATTCTGTTCAATTTTGTGATAAAAATAAAATAACAAAATTTTTGTTTTAATTCATGAAACGTACTGCAGGCCCCCTGGGCGGCCACTGTTATGAAGATTCGGCGGTTGCAGGCCTCCCGCTGAAGGGCGCACTCTGTGTCATAGGTCCGGCCGTCCGTGCCGCAAACGGGGACGCCGTTCCGTCGTTGGCAGTCTCGCTCCCGCGGGCATTGACATTTGGCGCGCCCGCCGGTACTAACACACACGGCGTAGAAGTCGCAGCGCATCGTTTCGCAGCCGTCTATAATTGGAAATTCACGTTTAGCTCAAAAGAAATTAACATTTAGTGTTAAAAATAATGGTAAAAAATGCACAAAAAGCTGGAGAGCCACATTCATAAAGCGCGATTATTCTCAGATTAAGGAAAAAATGCTAATCGCCACTGTTATTGGCTATTAGAACACCACTAGCACCACCTTTTTAATGATTGTTATCGGTTAACATTTTCCAGGTAGCCAATAAGCAGTAGAATTAATTTTTTTGTTAATCTGAATTTCATCGCGCTTTATGAATGCAACTCCCAGGAACATGAACACACAAAGTTATACTAAAAATGAAAATTAAAAAATACAATAAATACGCAAAATATTTTACACTTACCGCAAAAACCAGGATATTTAACGAATATTTCGGTCTGTTTCAAACAAGACTCCTGCCGCATTTTACATTCGTTTGAATAAGAAATCCCTGTATTGGAACACACTAAAATCAACAGTCATATTATTTTAAATATTAGTGTTTGTCATCTTTTTCTTATGTTTTTGATGGTAAAAACGGCGTTTTTAAATTGAAAGAAGTCAGCAGGAAGAACGACGTCAGAGGAACTTTTTTCTTAATTTTTGCATGTTGCCGCCAAATCGCTCTTAACCTATTTATGTAAACCCAGCTTAGACGAAGGTGACAAGTAAAAAACGCGTTAGCCGCATGTTTACACTTTAACATTGTCACTTTTCGCTAAGGTGTAAACGTATTGTCACTTCTTACTCCAGCGTGAACCAGGTTTTAGAAAACAGACGCGCTTTACATCTGGGTAAAAGAACCGAAAAGGTAATTTATTTTTAACGATGTTTTGAAGATTCTAGCAGAACAAAAATCCTTAAAGGTGCGGTAACGAGTATTGTAAGTTAAGATTGGTGCAGTATTTGTCGAAATATTTCGTGTTTGCGTGATAATTGCGTCAGATTGTGTCTCTTCCGTGAAAACTCAAAAGAAATAAAGCGTTTATAAAAAGCCACTATTTTTCGCCTTTCCTTGTCCGGCTTATGGTGTAATGGATAGCACGCCAGAGTCGACTTTGGAGGTTACGGGTTGAATTCCCGTATCGGCCAAATTTTCAATAAATTTGGCTGTCTAAATTTTTCAGCGCCTGGTTATTGTCACTTCTACTTTGGGTCGTCACATATTTGGTGGCCGATATACACCTCCGGATATGTATACCAGTGTACCCCCCGTTTCACGGTAGATAGACGGGTTTTTTGGGGCTGGTGGAGTGTGCGGATTGAATCGAAAAGGCTGAGAGCAGCTCTTCTCTTGGTGGGAAATCGTGACACATTGTGTTCCTTCCGTGAAAACTCAAAGTGCAAGCGTTAATAAGAGGCGATTATCTTTCTCCTTTCCTCGTCCAGCCTATGGTGTAATGGATAGCACGCCAGAGTAGACTTTAGAGGTTACGGGTTAAATTCCTGTATCGGCCAAATTTTCCAATAAATTTGGCTGTATAAATTTTTCAGCGCCTGGTTATTTTCGCTTTTACTTTGGGTCGTCACATAATCATAAAAATCGAAGACAAAAAGTTTGATTTAGCACCGCACTTTTAAGAAGCAATTTCGTTTTTAAATAAAGCCAAAATTTTAAAAAGACATTAAATGAAAAATGGAATTTCAAAAAATTATGGAACCTAATTTTTTATGTTTGAATGTTTTTTAAGTATAGCTACAGAGTTGCAGAAGTAATGGCCGCTAAATGAAAACATATATTTTTTAGTATAGCTTAAATAAGTTTTTAGCGCATTTTTAGAAGGGCTGAATTTCATATTTAGCTCATTTTCAGAAACTATCTACAACTTATAATCAAAATAACCTTAAGGTAGAAAGAACACCACAGTTAGATTTTGACGGCAGATTCTTACCAATTAATTTTTACTAAAGTAATTAGACCTGCTGATTCAATTTTTGACATTCATTTTTCTGTAAAAAATGTTATCGTCCACAATCATCAAATAACATCAATAAAATACATGTAAAAAATACAAAACATTAATAAAAATTATTACCAAAAATATTCTATTTTTTTCATTTTCAATTCAGTGTATCTTGAATAATAAAACACTTTTTTAATTAAAAAGCTAAAAATTTAAAAAAAGTTTTTTTTTCAACGTTAAAAATATGACCCAGCGAAGACACTATCCCAAGAATCCGACGATTCATGCCCGACGTACTAACCACTCGGCTACTGGGTCAGTTGTGATTTTTCACTTAAAGGAGCACTGTCACAAATCAAATTCCTATAACGCCCGAACCGGACTGCTCCTTTAATACCAAACCTACCTAACTCAACTTTGGTATTTAGAGTGCTCCACTACAAGGCTACAACATTTTTAAATTCCAGCTGAATCGGTTCAGTATTAAAGGAGCAGTCCGGTTCGGGCGTTATAGAAATTTGATTTGTGACAGTGCTCCTTTAAAAGCCGATTTTAAAGAAACGGTTCAAAATGTAGTTTCTCGGCGTCAATTAAAAAAAATTAAACGAAAATTAAAAAATTTGATTCTCTTAGATTTTAATGAAAGTTTGGAAATAATTAGACACAAGTCTAATGAATACTTTGAATTGTATTTGATTAAAACACTAATTCAGGATTTTTTTTATTTGATTTTTTTTAAAAACATCGATTTTTTTATCTTCTTCAAATTTTGAATTACCTTTTACTCCAAACCACATCTAAAAGTTGTCCCCTATTTTTCTTTAACTTTCTATAAAATTGCGAAAAAAACTGAGTGAATCAAATTTTTTAAATGGCCAAAAACTGTTTTTTGAGCTTTAGATTCATTGAAATATATCTCAAATAGAACAACTGGTAAACAATGAAATTATTACCGTTAGATACATCATAATCTAAGCTTTCGATCGCACCATACTTTTGTCGGACAAAATTAATATCTAAGTTGATATCTAACTTTTAGTAAAATTCGTTATAACTGTGGTGTTCTACCTTAAACTAAATAAAATAAATAGAAACTTTGGTTTATTATTTTTAATTCATTAATTTAATCTTTCCTGATTTGTAAAAATTAAAAGTCATCTCCATCGCGGCGTCGAAAATTCCCGATATTAAACGTAAGGCTTTTTGACATTCAGCAGACCTTGAGGAGTTTTACAAATGCGTTTTAGACGCAGTGAAAACCAGACAGGGTTAATTTGTACCTGGATCCAGTTCTTCACTGCAGGCGGGACATTCGCAGGATGCATCCCCGTTTTGGCGGACCACACACACAGCCCCGAATTTACATTCCACATTAGCGCACCGTCCTTTGCCTAAACAAAATTATGTAAAAAAATTTTCATTGTACAAAAAAACATGTGCGCTACGATAAATTAAGGCGACAAGCCTGGGTGGTAATGTTGCAATCTCGCATGCAATTTGACAGCTTATGCGGACGGTAATTTTTAACCCTTTCCGTCTGCTTCAGAAAACTTAATCTTTTCCTTCTGCTTCAGAGTGCAAATGGAAATTGCAACTTTACTCGCGATAGAATATAATATAATATGTAAATATTTTTTTACAAGACATTTGTTGTCGCGATTGTAGCTATCTTATCGACCTATCGACGTAAGTCTTAATCCTTTATGAATATTATTTCGTCTCGGTCTCAGACTGGAAACTGTGTGTATAAGACATTGAACGATCAGAAGAACTAAGGTTGACCAGGTAAAGTAAAGTTCTTTTTCAACCGTTCAAACGCACTTTTTCGCCTTAAGAATCAGTAAGGGTTAAGCCGGCTTACCGCAAGGTCCGGAATGCTTAACGTGGTTGCGCATCCTCTTCTCGCAGGCCGTGCGTCGCAGTTCGCACTCGTTGACGTAAGTGTGGGCGTCAGCCCCGCAGACCTGCCGCATGATCGGCTCGCAGATTTGCATACAGTGGCAGCTGCTCCGGTTGTACTGGTCGATGAAACACTCCATACCGTAGTCGCACGGCTCAACCAGTCTCTCGCACGGATTGTCACCTGAAATAATTAAAAAAGCCTTAAAATGTAAACAAATGCAAAGTATCAAGATTTTATTCGATTTCTTTCTTGTTTTTTAGATTTAACAGACAATGGCAAATATATATTGTTAAAAGCGTTTCATGAAATCATAAATTGTTTATCTTTCGTATTTATTTAGATTTGAAAAAGCTTATTTCTCTAATAAAACTTAATTACTTATAATATTTTTATATCATTACTGTTTATTATTTCTAAATTATTAAAGTCTGAAAAAATATACTTCTATAAACATTGGACTTAATTTGACACTTAATTTATTCACCGAAAATTCTGAAAGTTATATTTATATCAATATATCAAAATATTTATTGGTGGCAATTTTTATGACTCACAAAATCAAGTGAACCTGACCTAAAAAAATTGGCAATTGGAAAAATTTTAAAAAATGGCACTATTTGGGAAAAAAATAATACGTGGAGCACACTTCAATTAATCATACGCCAGTCACTTTTTTAGTTTGTTTTTATTTTATATATTTATTGTTAAAATTACCATCTTCGCAGCGCCCTTTAAATACGACCCTCAAATCTCGTCGTTCCTTGCATCCTGTAACTCGCATGACGCATTCGTTTTGGTAAGTCTTTCCATCGGAGGCACAAATCTAAACAAAACGCATAAAAATATAAAAAATATTCATTATTGTGCTTTTTTGGGGTTGGACAAAAGATAAAAGACAAAAAAAATATTTGAGTTTGAGTTATAACTGGCAAAAGGTTTAAAATCTATCATTGTTGTTACCCGTTGCTGTCTGGTTTTGTGTCTTTAGGGCATATGACTTTACTCCTAATAGAGTGTAATACACAAAGTTTTTTTTAGACGATTTTGACCCATTAAATTCTGCAGATTTTAGACCGTTTTGCCAATCAAAAGTTGTTTCGCAAGCACTAGTGATAGTAGGCATTTAAAATATAACACTAAATGAATACAGAATAATAGATCAAGCAAAAACTACATGACGTCCTTTTTTTCTTTTTATATCTCATATGATATGCATTCCATATGCTCCCTTTAAGCTAAGCTAAAAAAACATACACAACTTATACAAATAAAAATACTTACTGGATTTTCTTCTAATGAGCATTGTTGTGAGCATCGACATTCCGGATTCCTTCTAGAGTTTAATTTGCATACTGTACCCGCGGCACATTCCACTGTCCTGCAGGGATCTAAAACAACCAATAATTATCATTTATATATGTTGTTTATTGTTTAAAAACAAAGCAAGAAAAATTGTTTTTAAAATACGTGACATTAGTTTAACACCTTACCACAATGTCCGTAATACTTGACTTTGACTTCTGATTTAGTTTCACATGCTACCCTATAAATAAAATAGGAGTTTATTTTTAACAAGTGAAATTTTAAACATTTTTAAGCGTTATTATCATTTTTAATACTTTACAAATTACAGCATTTTTCAAAGTAATAAAAAATCCATGCTTTTTTAAACCTAAAAGTTCTAAAAATATAACAGTCAGGCAGGTACTGAGTCACATTTGTTATGTCGAAGTTTACAAATTTAAAGGAAAACGTTACCCCAGCATTTGAAATCATATGCAAAATTGGTTTACTAAAATTTTTTTCCTGAGATTCTAAAAATACTACATTCCAAAAACAAAATTTTTATTAACATTTTTATTCATCATACAAGCCCCATTTTTTGCTGGAACATAGTTTAAGCGAAAAATACTCGGCAAAATTAACCAAACCTAGCCGATCTCGAGATTTGGAGTAATAAATTGACTATTTAACAACAAAACAATTTAAAATATCGAGAAAAATTGGTGTAATATGTATTAAAAATTAAATGTCTTATTTTTTAATTATTTATCAAAAACTCAATTTGAAACAAAATGGAAACTTTTAAAAAACTTGACTGGGTTTTGTATATTTGGTAAAAATACGGGAATTAAACAAAATTTAGCGTTCTAATTCGTTTTTTTTTCAACGTCATAACCGCACAATTTAAATTGGTCCTCTTATGTCTCCATATAAATTTACGAGGTTAGCAAGATATAATTCAAACATAGTACCATCGACTTAAGGCAAAATTTATGTTTATTTCGAAGCAAAACATTATATCAAAAACTAGAAAAAAACGCTTTTTAATAACAAAACTTTTGATCAATGGGACCTCTTACTCAATAAATAACCCTTAATTTTTCTTCATTTTTGGAACAAAATTTTAGCGCAAACTTGTCAGCAAACTTAACACATTTTTTGTTAAAGGTTTGCATTCCTGATTGTTAAAGTGTTTTTTTTGAAACCACATCAAAGACACTAGAACTTTGTATTTCTATTTTTGTATTTTTTGACCAAACTTTCCTCCTCCCCCTCTTTCAGGAGGCGTGGCCCAGGAGCGTGGCCATCGGTTATTGGTGTAAAAAACTGACTTTTGTAGTTCGCACTCGGTGATGTAGTCCCTCCCGTCCGTACCGCACACAGGTCTGGAGTAGCGGCTATCCCCGAAGGTTCTGCATCGAACTCGACACTGGCAACTGAAACACTTTAACTATTATGCAAAATGTGAACTGTATATTTAATCCTAATACAATGCATTTAATCTCATATGTGTGAAACCGAAAATTAATGCAAATATTTACTGCAATAATACTGTTTTTTTAAAGGAAGCTCAAAACAAAATAAATAATAAACGCCATTTTTTTAACTCCTAAATTGAAACAAGCTTTAAACAAGTTTTAAAAATTATGTTATTGTCATGTTATGTTATTATGTTATTACTTTTTTTAAAACAGCAGCTTCTTCAACCAAATGAATTTTCGGACATTGATAAAATATTAAATCGACTGTGATGGGAAAGAAAAAAAACTTTTTTAGTTCTTAATCATTTTTCGAAAAAAGTGCCAATAAAAAAAAAACTGTGATGGTAATAACCATCTACACATATTTTTGACTAAACATATGCTTGCCCAATCATATAATTGTATGTAATAGAGTTCATAATTGTAAAAAATAATGCTTTTCTCCAGTCAAACTCCATCTTTGGTGTAATTAAATTTTTCAGACTATTCTAAGCCTGGGCTTGAAATGGAATTTTTTTGCTTTTGTCTACAACGTATGTAAGCTAGCAATATATCTAGTTTTTACAAGCTAAAGTGATATAATTTCATAGTTTTTTGTATTTTAAACTTTTAAGCTGAAATAAATTGCTCTACTTTAAAGTCCTAAAAATTATTTACTTTATAATTAATATGACTTAAAAACTACCTGGCATTTCTTCCATTTGGAGATCGAACACAGATCTGATTAAATTTGGCATCACAGTTTAATTCATCGCAAGGGTCTATTGCACCTAAAAATTACTTAAATAAAGAATAAATATTAATTAGATAGATGTCTAAAAAACCTGGATTTTCATTTTTTTGGTCAATATTATTGTTTAATATATGAGAAATCTTTGTGGACATAATAGCGGAATTTTGACTTCGTGAACAAAATTATGCTTAAAATGGAGAAATCCAAGATTAAAAAAAAATAAAAAAAGATTATTTCTTCGTTATTATGGCTTATAAAAAGCTATGGGACACAAAACCTCATAGTGGATAAAATTTTAAAAAACGAGGGCCAATCAGACAAAAAGTCCAAAAATGTGATAAAGAATAAAAACCAACACATGACTAATCATTTAAGACCTCTATCTATGCGCTTTTAGTAGTTTTTTTATTTATTTTTTATTTAACGTATTAAAAATGTTGTGTATTCACCTTTACTTTATAAGGTGTTCTTTGTCATGTTAGTAATCATAGCCTTTAAAAAACTATTTTATTTTCACCGTCGAAAAAACTCAAACTGAAAACTCTGTAAATACCAAGAGTTAAACAATAAAACAGGATACACTAGGATTCCTTGTAACCACTAAAATTCCCCAATTATTCAAATCAAATTGTACCCCCATTCTGAATCAAAAATATCTGAATAAATGATAATTACTGGCAATGAGTCAGTTTTTTTTTTGACGGATATAAGTAGTGTATTTGGAAAATACGCATACCAATCAATTTAGCTACGTACGTATTGAAATTCAGAAGAATAAAGTCGATGTGTTATTTCAAAAATTTTCTGTCTATATACCTGTGATATAGGATCAAATTAAAATCCACGAAAACAAAAATTCATGCAAAACACTTTATTCTTTTTTTATTTATAATCAAAAGGTTTTGAAAAATATTAACACATAAATGTATTAATTTAATGTTTTAATGCTTTAATTTCTTACCCGGCGCATATTTGTAACATGCCAAAGTCAATTTTGCCAGAAGCAAGGTAGCACTGAATGGAAAAGCACAGTACATAAGAACGATTTTAAATTTCACATTATTCCATATTCATAATAAATACATATTAGACTCTCGTAGAGAAATAGAAGAAAATTCATTTATATTTAACTTTCATAAATAAAAAAATCATAATCATCAACATCCTAAAAAATGTACTCTATGCCACAAAGTTCTATTGTGTATAAAAAATCACAGAAACACATGTAACAGTAAATTAATATGCATATGTACGCATGCTACACCTTCAAAAAAAAATAACGTTTGAAAGTGCTATAATTACATACTTTGTTGTTTTTGTTTAAATAAATTTTTTTCTGGCATTTTAATAAAATAAGTTTTAAACTGGAGCCAACGTTGGTAGAACCTTGTGCTTGTTGTAAACAACGCAAACACGTTTTGCGGTAAAAAAGAGGCAACACAGATAATTTAAGAATCCGTATTTTGATTATATAGGAATGTTTTTATAAATTTATTACGTTACTATTATTTTTATTTGGAAACTAATTTTATTTGATTTTGTAAATTAAACTGTGCTTCGGGGTAAGATTGCTTTCTTTTACGTTTTTGTTTATTTTGAATAAAATTACGCGAATAAAGTCGATTATTGATTAAAAAACACTAATGAAAAAAATATATTGGTGTGGATTAGTGCCAAATTTATTTAATAATGAGCACAAGATTGAGATGTCAAAGCCATTAAGATAAAGTTACTAA
>JASAMX010008150.1:0-14444 GCA_030248175.1 Microlaimidae sp. YZB2_3 | reverse complement strand
TTTACCCCAGGTAAATGAAATTTCAAAATCTAGAAGGGGGGTCCTAGGGGGATCGAACCCCACCTAGCTTTCTAGGAGGGTCGACCTAGGGTGGAAGATTTTAAAACCTAGAGGGGGGTCAGGTGGGGTCCGATTTCCGAAACAAAATACTTTTAAACCATTAAATATTTAATTATAGTTTTTTATAGGATAATACTACATTTTATTGAATAAAAAGCGATATTCTGGTCTGAAAACGGTGTAAAAACACGAATTTGTGTTAAAAATTCACGTTTTCGGAAGAAAATTTAGTATAAAAAAGTACTTAAAATTTTCTCGAGAGGGAAGGGGGGGGGGGTTCTGGCGTAAAAACTTCGAAAATTTGGGGGGAGGGGGACCCCTGGATTTTTTTCTAGGGGGGGCCCAAAATTTCGAGGTTAGGGGGAGGTGGACCCCACCCTACCCCAGTGGCGTGCCCAGGGGGGGGGGGCGGGCGCCCCCTCTCGAAATCCGGCGAAGCCGGTTTTTTTTGTAAGGGGGGACCCTTACGTTTTTTTGAATTTTGGGAGAGAAATTTTTTTTTCTTAAATTTTTTTTTTCTTAAACAGAAACTTTCCTGATGCCTTCCAAAAGCATATTAATAGTCAAAAAAAACCAAATTTTTAATTTTTCTCAGTTTTTTCAATTTTAAATCGATTTTGCCGCTCAATAGTTAAGGCATACATGCTAAATAAAACTACTATAAACACTATTAACCTTCTATTAACGTTTTAAACACATGTTTTAAATGGATAGGAATAAAAAACCTTAAATTTTGTTTTAATTATCATCTGGAATTAAAATTTCTAATTTCTAGTGTATTTTAGCGCCTTAAATTAAAAATTTTCTCTTCTGGGGGCATTCTGCCCCCCGGACCCCCTGACAAGGGGCTCTGCCCCTTGACCCCGCTGGGGGGTTCTCGCCCCCCAGACCCCCCTCAGGGTTAGTATGTACCCCCCAGACCGCCCCGCCCCCCGAAATGAAATCCTGGGCACGCCACTGCCATACCCCCCCTTGTTCATCTATGGGGGCAATTCCAAAATGGGGGGCCACGGGGGGAGGCAATTTTTTTGAAACGGAGGAGGCAAAAAACGGGGGGCAGACAGGAGAGAAAGAAAAAAAGAAAAAAAGAAGAGAAAAGAAAAAAAGGGACAAAAAAGCGAAAATAAGGTTAAAAAAAAGGTCTAAAATGGCTTAAAATGAATTGAAATACGCTAAAAACTGCAAAAAATTCGCGATGATGGCGTTATTATAGGTCAAAAACGGCGTCATAATTTTTGAGTACTTTTTTCATTTTTGGACCGAGGGAGGGGCAATAAAACGAGGAGGCAAATCCTCCAATAAAGCGAGGGGCATTTCCAGACCGTGCACAGGTCTGATTTTGGGCAAGTTCTTCCAAAATTATGGCTATTCTATAAAATAATTTAACTTACGACTTATTTGTGAGTGACCTTTTCTACGCCCTTAAAACATTTTTTAGGTTTCTGCACGATGGGCGTGGCCAGGTATTTATAAAAAGTTGAGGAGTTAAAAACAAAACTTTGAAAAAGAAGTCCAACTCTAAAAGGACTAAAAAACTTTCTGCGCTTCGCGCGAAATGTTTATTAAGTAGGTATGCCGAATATCTAAGTTAAAAAAAAAACGAATTTTTAGCAAACACTTCGCTCACTTAAAATTAGTTAGCCAAAAAATAAATTAGTTAACATATAACATGATCTACATGGCATCTAACAAGGTCTACATCTTAATCATGTGAATATTTCTGACAAAATTCAGCAACGACTCAATTTTCTTTTAACCACTTTTGCTGTCACCTGGCCAGTTTTTGTATACTGTCCCGTTGGACTGACAAAGCGCCGCCCACTTTCTCCGAAAAGGCGCTGATACGCTGCATATTATTGGCCAATCGGTCCATTTGGTCTTCCATTTTGACGAAATCCGACTTCATCTTCCGAATTGTGTCTGTTGCCGTGATGAATTTGTTGTAGTTTTCATATACCAAGAATAGGAATATTTTGGAACGCTAGGTCTAATACTTCAATCAGCGCGGGTCTACTAAATATCTTACTTACCTAAATTTAGTTCTGAAATTTGTTACGAGATATAAATGTTTGATAGTTTTTTTTGTTTTAAAAAAATTTGTTAACTATGAAATTAAAATCTTGCAGACATGAAGTTTTCCTGCGTTTCAAAAAGTATCGATTTTTAGTATCTATCTATTTTTACGAAAAAAACGTAATAACATTTTAATGTATTTATTGTATGCGTGCGAAAAATTAAAAAAAAATCTGACTTTCGAAATACTGACATTACACAATGTTCTTGAAACCCTAAATAGCCCCAAATATTCCACAATTTACAACATACTAAGGTCTGCATATCCGAATCGAGACGACGAACCTCCTGAACAAGATTGTGCTCTTCTTCCAAAAGTTCTTGCAAAGTTTTTCCTTCCAACAATTGGCTAAATCACATATATAATTATGATGAGTATAATTTAATGATCAAATATGCAAGATACTAAAATGAAACTCAACTCAACCAAAAGAGGATTGGGTGGTAAACAGTGCCTTATCGAAATAGATTTATAAAAAAAATTTGAAAGTTTCGACAGGGCACTACAAGCATAGGTGGGCAGCCTTTCGGATTTTGGGGGGTAAGGGGGGTCAAATTTTAGGGGTGTTGAGTAAGACCACTAATTTTGAGGGTGCGTACCTAATAAACTTTCCCGCTGAATTAAAATGGCTTTGAAAACCCGTAAAACAACGTATCGCTTGTATCTTAACTGTGTAAAACCACAATAAGATCTTATTGGTCAAGATAAATTTCTGGATATTTTTTAAATTTTTTTAATAAAATGGGTGGCGGTTGAGCAGAAGGGTTCATTAGCGTCAACGGATCAGATTATGTCGGTGTAAATGAGCCCCCGAAGCTCTGCCGCCTGCGCCGCGTAGCGGCACCATATAACGTCGAAGCGTACAGACCTGTGCACGGTCTGGAAATGCCCCCCCGCCCGAGGCGAAAATTTTATTGAGAGGAATTTGCCCCCCCCCTTAAAAATCGTTCAATTGCTCCTGGATCCCGTGCCGTTCCCAAAGTTTTTTAAATTCTGAGAAAGATACGGATCCTAAAATTATGACGCCATTTTTGACCTATGACACGCCATCATCGCGAATTTTTTGCAGTTTTTAGCCTATTTCAATATATTTTAAGCCATTTTAGACTTATTTTTACCTTATTTCCGCTTTTTTTTGTCCCTTTTTTCCCTTTCCCTTAGGTGTTTTTGGTTTTTTTGTTGTTACTATGATGGGATATGTTTGAATTGATATTGTTTAATGCCTAGGGGAATTTAGGCCGCGTAGCGGGGGATTTAAGTATAAAGGACAGGGGAAATAGGTATAAATCTGCGTGAGGGGAAAATTTTTTCTCTTTTTTTTCTCTTTTTTTCTTTGGGTTGGGGGGGGGGGGGGGGGGTCCCCCGCTACTCCTGGGGGGGGGGGCGCTCCTTTTGGGGGACCCCCCTGCCCTTGCCCCCCCCCTTTTTGTTTTCTTTTCCCCCCCCGTTTCAAAAACAGTTGCCCCCTCCCCGCGCCCCCCCTTTTGGAATTGCCCCCCCCCCCGATTTTTAACCCCGGGGGGGGCGAGGGAAACCAACGGATCAGATTACCTGGTGAATGAATCTAAGTTACACAGTGCAGAGGTCTAAAGTATGATAAGGCACAGGGAACCTTACCTATATAAAGTATCCAAATATCTCCCCTGCCCCTCCCCCATATGATTATTATCGAGTGTAGAACCATAATATCGATTTACATTATAAAAAATCAGTTTGCTCTCTTCTCTGAGTCAAACTTTAGAAAAAACGAACAGAAAGAAAGAAAGAAAAAAATTAAACACCTCAGGTAAGCTTCACAGTCAAATTTCGGTCCATTAATATCTAAAGGATTGGCAACAAACGCAGATTCATAATCATTTCCGTTGTACTGGTCATTATCGTTGTTTCGTTCTTCACCAGGCGATGTTGCCATTTTTATGCTTTTTTATACCTAAATTTATAATTTAAAACGTCATTTTAAGTCGAAAATTGCTAAAAACTGGGATTCTACAGTTGATTAATTGTCAAAAGAAAATATTTAAAAAAATTAAGAGACCAGAATGCACAAATGCTCGCCGAATTAAAATGGCTACTATGCCATTATAGTGGAGAGTGTCATTTAAATGGAGAGGCTCATTATAATGGCCTACTTTTCCGCACTTTTTTATATAGGAGTTGCACATTTTTTGGTATATTATATATTTTTGGTAAAACTGCTATAAAAACATTAATACCTAAAACAAACTGTCAGCACTAAGAATATAGATAAAATATATCATTCTACGCAAAATCAAACTTAAATTTTGAATAATTATTTGCAAAATAGCATAAAATCTTATATTGAAAACCGTCGGGGAGTTGTTGACGACGGTTTTAGGATGTTGAATGAATTTAAAAAGTTTTTTCGAGAATTTTGATTTTAATATTAACTCTTAATTTCGGTTTTCAAGAACATAAAAACGTTAATTACACTTTATATTATTGTGAAATAAACGAATAAATTAAAATTTAAATAGCGACGTCAAACCTCTTCCTGCGTGGTGTTTTTTCTGTTGCGCGGGCTCTGTGCGCGGAAGTGTGCAAGGGCGGGCGCCCAACTTTTGTTTTTAATTTGCTTCTTCTAAAAGCAAATTCGCGGTGGTTTAGTACTTTTCGCGTCCGGACCCACCGTTTTCTGCAAACTTATGCTGTTTTTTTTTTCGATTGTGCAATGAATTTTATTTTTTAACATTTTTGGTGTTGAAGAATGTCGTGTTGAATGAAGCAAACTTTTTTTGACGTGTCTTAAACTCGGGAAAGAAGAAAGAAATAGGTATCTGAACAGGAACCAGTGGATTCCTTGTCAAAAATAGGTTTGAAAGGTGCTTTAATTTTTGCTTCAAGATGAAAAATAGCTCTTGGGATTTGTTTTTTAATTTTTCCATATTAAAAAGGCTTTTTTGAGATTTAAAGACGAGCACGCCAACTAATTATTACTGAACATATTCAGAGTTGTAGCTTAGGCTCTCAGAATTCAGAAAATGTATAGTTTGGTGCCAGATAGTGTATTAACTCTTGGAAATCGGTTTGAAACGAGAACTTAGGCAACAAATTATTTGAGTTCATGATGTATTTATTAGCATATCTCGTTTAATATTAAAGTAAAAACAAAGCAGCAAACACTCAACTGTAGCTAAAAGGCCGCTTTATAAAATGAGCAAGGGTTCGGGGATAAAATTTGTGCGTTCGAAAAATTGTCGACGTTTGAACACGAAAAATCCTAAAAAATAAATTAAGAATTTTTTGGGTTCATGATGTATTCTTTAACATATCTCACTTAATATTAAAGTAAAAACGGAGCAGCAAACACTTAAGTGTAGCTAAAAGCCAAATTTATAAGATGGGCAAGAGTTCGGGGATAAAATTTGCGCGTTCGAAAAACTGTCGACATTTGAAAACGAAAAATCCTAAAAAATAAATTAAAATTTTTTTAAAACTTTCTGTTAAAACTTTCTTTTTTTTCTGTTAAAAGTTAAAACTCTCTGGCTTGCATTTACATTTGTCTTTTTGTGTTTTAAATAATGTTCGAATTATTTTTGAGGCCAATGGCATGGGGTTATTTCCGCTGCGGAGGCTCCTTTCCTCTGCGCCTTGAACTGAAGGCTTTTATTCCTCCGCGCGCATTCTCGCACACTCCCGCGAGTATCTCGAGTTTTGTTTACAAGTGTGTGTTCTCATGTCTGCGTGTGGGGGCGTCTCACATGTTTATCCTAATTTGAAACACGTGTAACATTTTGTAAACACAACGGATTAAGGTGAAACTTATATCTTTGTTCTTCTTACGATCTGAGCTTTCTTGTGATATAAGTTTCATCTCATATTGTTTTAATTTTTTTATTGGTTTGCAGACCTGTGCACGGTTTGAAAATGCCTCCCCTCATGCTTTATTGGAGGATTTGCCCTCCCCCCCCCCCCGTTTTATTGCCCCACCCGCCAAAAATGAAAAAGTACCCTAAAATTCTGGCGCCATTTTTGACTTATAATGACGCCATCATCGCTATCTTTTTTGCAGTTTTTAGCCTATTTCAATGCATTTTAAGCTATTTCAAACCTATTTTTACCTTATTTTCGCTTTTTTGTCCCTTTTTTTTTCTTTTCCCTTCTTTTTTTCTCCTTTTTTTCCTTTTTTTTTTTCTTTCCCCCCTCGCTTGCCCCCCCCCCCGTTTATCCCCCCCCCGTTTCAAAAAACTTCGCCCCCCGTGCCCCCCCTATTTTGCGATCGCCCCCCCCCCCGTTTTAACCCCGGGGGGGGGGGCAGTGCACATGTCTGGGTTTGACGTCGCTAATAAAGTATCAAATTACGTTCTTTTTTTTTGATTTGCATATGCTATCTAATTTAATATAGCCCCTCAAAATGTATGATTTAAAGTTTATTTAAACTTGAAATACATTTTAGTTACTCTATTTTTATTTTAAGGACTATTTTTGTTGCTGCTATTAAAAATCGTGTTTTAATTAATTTAAAGTTTAAAAACGAGATATTCAGGTCACAATTGATCTAGAAACATGTTTTTATTTAGTAATTGTAGCGTGGAAATTTCTAATCGATTTTCGGTACACGTTTTTTAGTACCTGTTGTACTTAATTTCTGTTGTAAATTATCAGTAACCAATTTATTTTTTGGCTATATAAACAAAGTTTGACGCTTAGAAATGAATAATATCTAATCTTCTTCACATCGATTCAACTAAAATTGATAAACAAAAAATAGTTTTGAAAAATTTTTAGTTCCTTCAAGCTTTAAATCCTACATTTTGAGGCGGAGCATATGCAAATTAAAATAATTAACACATTCAAATTTGATACTTTAAATTTCAATTTTTTCAATTATTTCGCAATAATATAAAATGTAATTAACGTTTTTATGTTCTTGAAAACTAAAATTAAGAGCTAATATTAAAATCGGCTCACCTTCAAAAGAGTCCCGGCACAAAAGAGTCCTGAAAAAAATCGCAGCTGGCACAAAAGAGTCCTGGTACAAAAGAGTCCCGGCACAAAAGAGTCCTGGAGAAAATGCGTTTATGCGCCCAAGCGCTGCTAGGGCTGAGGTCGGCACAAAAGAGTCCTGGCATAAAATCAATTTTTAACAGCTTACATACCATGAAAAAGTGTATGGAGGTAAAGCAATGAAAATATTAAGCCCCAGGCGCCTGTTAAAACACAAAAAAGTGGAGTAGAATAAGAAGTAAAAAAATAAATAAATAAGATTATAAATCAATAAAAATTTGTTAATTTTCAAAAAGTGGCGCAGTAAAAACTTATACTGTAGCCATGTTTAACCGGTATTTAACTATTAATGTTTTCCAGAGAAAACAGAATTTTTTAAACTTAATTTTTTTCAACGTCTATTTAAACGATAAAATAGCCTAAAATGAGTATAGAATAAATTAAAACATAATCAAACAAGTCTCTCCATCTGCTTGAAATGGCTGGAGCCCCAGAGCTTGATATTGAAGGGTAGAAAAATCACTTCTGTGTTAACTTTTCCTTTTTTTAAATCACCTATTTTTTCTGCTTTAAAAGTAAAGTACACCACTTTAAAAGTAAAAATGTTTAAAAAACACAAAAGATTTAAAAAACTATAAAGGTTACGATGGAAATTCAAATGTATCAAAGAGAATTTCGCAATTACATTAGGAGGTTATGTTTGTTTTAGTAATAGATTCATCAATTAATATTTATTTAATCGTATATTCAATTTTTTTATTACAATTTATTTTTTTATTAAAATTTACTTTTTTATGTGTTTTTTATTCATTATTACTTGAGCGATTGCCTTTAGAGCTGACTCTTGGATCAGAGTAATGAACCCAGCGAAACATTTGCAAACAGAGTTTGCAAAAAACGTCTCAGCTGGCGGGGGCCTTAGAAAACTAAGGGTGCATCCCCATGGTTCACTACCGGATCTTTTAAGGTTAAATTCAGCTTTTGACTGGGGACTTTCACCCCGCACCCACAAAAGGTGGTACCTGGCGGATCCTTGAGCGATTGCCTTTAGAGCTGACTCTTGGATCAGAGTAATGAACCCAGCGAAACAAAAAACGTCTCAGCTGGCGGGGGCCTTAGAAAACTAAGGGTGCATCCCCATGGTTCACTACCGGATCTTTTAAGGTTAAATTCAGCTTTTGACTGGGAACTTTCACCCCGCACCCACAAAAGGTGGTACCTGGCAAATCCTTGAGCGATTGCCTTTAGAGCTGACTCTTGGATCAGAGTAATGAACCCAGCGAAACATTTGCAAACAGAGTTTGCAAAAAACGTCTCAGCTGGCGGGGGCCTTAGAAAACTAAGGGTGCATCCCCATAGTTCACTACCGGATCTTTTAAGGTTAAATTCAGCTTTTGACTTTTAAGGTTAAATTCCAGCTGAGACGTTTTTTGCAAACTCTGTTTGCAAATGTTTCGCTGGGTTCATTACTCTGATCCAAGAGTCAGCTCTAAAGGCAATCGCTCAAGGATCCGCCAGGTACCACCTTTTGTGGGTGCCGGGTGAAAGTCCCCAGTCAAAAGCTGAATTTAACCTTAAAAGATCCGGTAGTGAACCATGGGGATGCACCCTAGTTTTCTAAGGCCTCCGCCAGCTGAGACGTTTTTTGCAAACTCTGTTTGCAAATGTTTCGCTGGGTTCATTACTCTGATCCAACAGTCAGCTCTAAAGGCAATCACTCAAGGATCCGCCAGGTACCACCTTTTGTGGGTGCGGGGTGAAAGTCCCCAGTCAAAAGCTGAATTTAACCTTAAAAGATCCGGTAGTGAACCATGGGGATGCACCCTTAGTTTTCTAAGGCCCCCGCCAGCTGAGACGTTTTTTGCAAACTCTGTTTGCAAATGTTTTGCTGGGTTCATTACTCTGATCCAAGAGTCAGCTCTAAAGGCAATCGCTCAAGGATCCGCCAGGTACCACCTTTTGTGGGTGCGGGGTGAAAGTCCCCAGTCAAAAGCTGAATTTAACCTTATTCATTATTACAATTTATTTTTTTAACTACTTTTTAGGTATTTGTGGTATACATTTTTATCTCATCTCCCATTATTAATATAATCATCATGCAAAATTTTTCTGTACATTCGGAATTCTATCTTAATCTTTTATAATATTTTTAAAAATGTTTATAACATATTTTTTTAAGTTTTAACTTAAAACAAATTATAAAACAAATTTGTGATTATGCTAAAAGTCCTTAAGATTTAAAGGTTTTTCAAAGCCATATTAAATTGGACACATCTAGTTGTCCTTACAATTACGACCAAAACACTTATTTGATAAAAATTGTAATATTTTAACTATGAACAAAAAATTTATCCCAACTAAAATACTTATTTAGACATGATTTTGTTACTAAATCATTTTTAGGTAAAAATCTTTTATTCTAATCTTATTTAACTTGATCACAACCTAGCTATAAAAAATTTTTTATTATGACAAAAAACACTAATTCAATATAATTTATACCGAAACACAACACATGACACAACACAACAGACACACAAACCCAAACACATGTTTTTCTTATTTATTAAATACTTTACAAAACTTTGAGCGTATTAATAACTAAATAATAAAAATACTTAAAAAAATAAATTTTTTACCAGCGTAATTCTTCACACAACCTCTTAAGAGGCTAATTAAAAAAACAAATAAAAAACTGGAAGACAGCTGAGGTGTGAAAATTGTATCTCAGCTGTGAAAAATTGATTATATGCCAGGACTCTTTTGTGCCGACTTTAGCGCTCGAAGCGCTTGGGCGCATGAATGCATTTTCTCCAGGACTCTTTTGTGCCGGGACTCTTTTGTGCCAGGACTCTTTTGTGCCAGCTGCAATTTTTTTCAGGACTCTTTTGTGCCGGGACTCTTTTGTGCCGGACCCATTAAAATCAAGATTCTCTAAACAACTTTTTAAATTCATTCAAAATCCTAAAACCTTCAGCAACTCCCCGGCGGTTTTCAATATACGATTTTATGCTATTTTGCAAATAATTGTTCAAAATTTAAGTTTGATTTTGCGTCGAATGATATATTTTATCCATATTCTTAGTGGCGACAGTTTGTTTGGTGTCCGGAAAAAATAAATTCTGCATAATATCTTCGGAAAGAATTTCTTCCGCAATAATAACTTTTGCAAAAATACATTCCAGTAAAATATCTTCGGAAAAAATAACTTCTCGCCGTGCGTCGCAGAAGATATTATGCTGGAAGGTATTCTTTCCGCCCTTCTAACGCTGAACGTTGGATGAATAAACCGACGAGTGAGGCGCGCAGCGGAATGGTAATAAACAATTTTATAATTTAAAACATTACGTACAACCTGTAAATAATAAAAATATCAACATTTTTTAAAAGAAGCATTATTTAATAATGTATCATAATACAATTTAGCTTGATTTTAGGTTTTGCTTAGGCTTAGGAAAATAAATTTAATTAAACAAAGTTTTGAATAATTTTTAAAGCATTTAAAACTAACTAAGAATGTTTTATACTGAGTTTTCAAAACCATAAAGTTTAGCACAGCGGAATAAAAATAAACAAATCGTATTATTTAAAACATTACAAACCATTGATAACAAAAATTAGATTTTTTTAATAAAACATTATTAAAGAATGCATTACAATACGATTTCGCTCGATTTCAAGGTTTTGCTTAAGCTCAGGAAAAATAAATTTAATTAAAACTAAGTGTTAATTTGCTTTTAAAGTCTTTTACACTAGTATGATTTTATACTTTAAATTTTTAAAAGCATTAAGTTTTTAATTTGTCCATAAGCAAGTAATTTTAAGTTTTGAATTAAACAAACCAGTGTACTTTTCATTTAGTAATTTAGTTTAATAAATTTACCAGTGTATTAATTTATATTTAAAGCGTAGTGTAGTAATTTAGCACAATTTAACATCGTATCACAGTTTTTGGTTTATAAATTCGCATAGTTGGCAATGTTTTAAATTATAAGATTGCTTTATTTTAATTTCGCTGCGCGTCTCACTCGTTGGTTTATTTCTTGAAGGGCGGAAAGAATACCTTCCAGCATAATATCTTCCGCGACGCACGGCGAGAAGTTATTTTTTCCGAAGATATTTTACTGGAATGTATTTTTGCAAAAGTTATTCTTGCAGAAGAGATTCTTTTCGAAGATATTATGCAGAATGTATTTTTTCCGGCAAGCACTAAAAGACACCTACCACACCTACTACACCTACTACACCGACCGACCTAAGCAACCTAAGCAAAACCTCATAATCAAACAAAACATTAAATTTAGCTTGATTTTAAGGTTTTGCTTAGGTTGCTTAGGGTAATTTTTAGTAACAAGACGACTTTCACCCTCGGTCGGTCTGTCGGTGTAGTAGGTGTAGTAGGTGTGGTAAGTGTCTTTTAGTGCTTGCCTTTTTCGGACGGACTGACGGAAATCAATGGGGTAAAACCTGGACTGACGGACCGTCTAAAAACGCAAATATCTCAAGAAATACATAAGCTCTATAAAAAATAAAGATATTTTTGCAATCTCCAGATCACGAGCTTCACGTTTATTTGCTTATTTTTGTGTTTTTGTTTATATTAAAAAAATTAAAATCTTCCGGGTTTCCTTGACGCGGGTATTTGTTGACACACTTACCGTAAGTTTATTTATTTTATTTACCGAAAGTTACTTACCTTACCTTACACTTACCGAAATTTATTTTCCATGAATTTGAAATTAACATGTTCCATAAATTAAAATTAAACTTTTTGAAATTAAAAATGTATATAAATATAATTCTGTATTAAACTGCCAGTGCTTCTTTTGCAAAACTCATGATGGAACTAATATTTCGTTCGCAATATAAATTGAAATAAAATTTTAAATACGCGGTATTTGGGAGGGCCTAATCCCCGGACGAAAATCCCCGGATCCCCGGACGAAAAATCAGGGCCTAATCTGAACCCCACGGAGATCTGCTACTGCTATCATGGAGATCTTTTATGAGCCAGTATTTTCTTTAACATTCTTCTGCTATTCAATCCAATCTAAACAATAACAAAACTAAAGTATAATGCTATAAACTGAGATAATGTGTCATATAAATGTACGTGTACTATACTGTTTCATTTCCATTATACTCCCCCTTTTGTTTTTCCTATCTTTGCTGTGTGACCGATTTTTATTTTAAAATGCTTCCAGCGTTACCAAAGAGCTTCAAATTTTTTGTGCGATAGCTTAAAATGACCGCACTGTTACGTTCTGCAAGTTAGCGAAACCTAGAGTTAAAAATATCAAAGAATAAGTGAGAAAAACGCATATCCGGGGATATCGCGTCCGGGGATTAGGCCCTCCCAAAATTTTAAAATTATCACTGTGTAATAATTTTAAAATTAAATTCGGAAAAAAGGGGTTTAAAATCACCGCATCACCGAATAGTATACGCCAGTGCAATATTGACCTATTCTAATCAGCGGTTACGGAGAAAAAGTCATATCCGGGGATTTCAATTTTTTTCGTCCGGGGATTAGGCCCTCCCCACGGTATTTTTTATCGTTTGAACGCGCGGCCGTTTTTTTTTTTGTATTCAAATTAAAAACTGGACAGTAGATCCTGAAGTCTTGATTTAAGGTGTATTTAGAAACTATTTAATAACTCTGTATTTTACAGATCATTTAACCATAAACATAGTTTATTATATAGAATTGTAGCTAATTATTGTAAATAAATGTTTTGATTTAGCTAATGTACTTCGAAATTGGAAAAATTGCACCCTTGAAAACATACATGGGCAAGTTGGTCCGGAGTGGAGGGAGTTAAACCCCTAATTAGGGGGGGGGGTTAAAATCCGAGAAACGCAAAATACCCATATCGTTTTTTTTTCTGGAGTGCATTTTACCCATATCGTTTTTCGATTTTGAAGGAAAAATAGGTAAAAACGCTAATTTTAGGTCAAAAAGCCCTTTTTATAGCATTTTTGAGCTTTTTATTGCTTAAAACATTCATTTTGACCTCAAAACTTAAGTTTGGAGGCAGTTAGAAGTCATTTTAAAGACATTTTTTTCTTTATTTTTCCAAAATCGGGGGGGTTAACTTTTTCTCCCCCCCCCACTTCTGAGTGGGGGGGTTAAACCCCACTTCTCAGAATTTGGGGGGGTTAACCCCCCCCCCAACTTCCCCGTGCCCATGTATGCTTGAAAACTTGGTCATGCGAACTAAAAACCCGGAAGATTTTATTTTTTTAAATTTAGAAAACCAACTTTTAAAACCTGTTACATATTTAGAAGAATGCTATAAGCATCAATTTAATGTGTTTACTTCATAATTTTATGCAGTATTTATTGAGATATTTGCGTTTTTCGACGGTCCGGCGGTCCGGGTTTTGCCCCTTCGATTTCCGTCAGTCCGTCTGGGTGGTCCGGGTTTTACCCCTACCCCGAGCAATCTCCCAACAAAAAGGGTGAATCTCCCAACTGTGGAATCTTCCAACTAATCCAACAGTTTGTGGAAAGTCCCAACGGAATAAAAAAATACGTTTGCAACAAACACCTTTTTATTTTTTGTCAATTAACACTATAATTAATAAAAATATAGCATTAAATTCTTTATTCAAAAAACTGAGTACCTAAGCCTAAGCAAAACTTAAAAATCAAGCAAAATTGTATTATGGTAAATTTGTTTTTAATGATGCTTTTTAAACTGAAGAGTAAAAACTTTATTTTTTTCCTAAGCCTAAGCAAAACCCAAAAATTAAAAAAAAATTCTCATTGGGGTGGAAACTTGCATTTTTTAAAGTACGTTTACAAAATTGCATAATTCCATTTATCATTCATTTAATGCATTTATTTATTTTCGGTTGTTTAAAATTATCGTGTTTAACACCGGTTTTGCAAACGTATTTCTAATATTTGAACTGTTGGGAGATTCATCGATTGGTTGGGACTTTCCACGTTGGGACTTTCCTCAGTTGGGACTTTGCCCGATACCGTTTGTTCGGGAAAGTCCAATTCCCCAGTAGTCCTATTTCCCCAGAAAATTTTTAGTCCTAATTCCCCATAACAAATTCCCAATTCCCCGGAACGCGGTCTCGATTGGCAAGCACTAAAAGACACCTACCACACCTACTACACCTACTACACCGACCGACCTAAGCAACCTAAGCAAAACCTCAAAATCAAACAAAACATTAAATTTAGCTTGATTTTAAGGTTTTGCTTAGGTTGCTTAGGGAAATTTTTAGAAACAAGAGGAGTTTCACCCCTCGGTTGGTCGGTCGGTGTAGTAGGTGTAGTAGGTGTGGTAGGTGTCTTTTAGTGCTTGCCTCTCGATTCCCCAAAACCAAG
>JASAMX010008149.1:0-14289 GCA_030248175.1 Microlaimidae sp. YZB2_3 | reverse complement strand
AAGTGTAAGAATACGCTTGAAAATTGGGTAGCTAGGATGATTAATTTTTATTATTAATTAATAAATATAATATTTAGATGGGTGGAGTTTTCGCGGCCTCGTCTTCCTCGGCGGCCAATCAGAGCTGCGGCGTGTTTTCCGGGCACCGCCCCTACGGGAAAATGGGCCAATCGGCGCAGGGGATGACGTCGGGCGGTGGAAACCAAATGGGCGGAGCTCCCATCGTCCCCTCCAACTCCTTCAGCAGTCACCAGAAGCGGGGTGACCTACAGCAGATGGGGGCGGGACAGCCCCCGCTCGACCGCCGACCCGCACTCTCGAATAAATTCTCAAAGTAAGTTAATGAAATTAATGGGGTTTTGTTTAGATTCTAAAAAAATTGATCCCAGCTTGGGGGCGCGGCGTCGTTGCTCTTCAAGAGTGTAAAAATAAAAAAAATGTTTTAGCTATGTAATGTACTAACAATAAACCATTGAGCATTGCTTTTACCTAAACCCAAACGAAACCGAAAAAATCGAGCAAACTTTCCAGCTGCTGCACTGTTTTTGAACGGATGAATACTTAACAGGTGGGAAGCGGTTGGATTAATTGTTTTTTCAACTAAGCAGTAGGGCGGCCGCCCCCCCCCCCCCGGGTAAAACCGGGGGGGGGGGCAATTCCAAAATGGGGGGGCACAGGGGGGGCAACTTTTTTGAAAGGGGGGGGGGGGGGAAAAGGGGGGGGGGGGGGGGGGGGGGGGGAAAGAAAAAAAAGATAAAAAAAAAAGAGAAGAGAAGAGAAGAAGAGAAGGGGGAAGGGAGGGGAAAAAAAAGCGGAAATAAGGAAAATATAGGGCTAAAATGGCATAAAATACCTCGAGGCTAAAAAGAAAATTGGTGATGGCGTTTAGGTCAAAAATGGCGTTTGTAGTTTTTTTTTCTTTTTTGGGGGGGGGGGAAAAAAAAGGGGGGGGGGGCGGGGGGCAACCCAAAAAGGGGGGGGGGTCCGCCGACAGGGGGCGGGGGGGTATTTTTCGCCCAACTGCTTTTGGTCGTTTTTACTAGAGTAGAAGCTATTTAGTAATTTGTTTAGTAGGGCAGTAGCAGCCCTTAATCTTCTATGGACTGTTACTCATTCCTGCGCACCAACAATTCATATAAAATTAACTCAATTCCAAAAACAAATAAATTTAAAACCAATGTTTTGCCATTTTAGCTAGTAAATAAAAAGAAGTAAGTTTCTTTTTTGACAAAAACAACTAAAACACTCAGCCTCTTTTTTCCTCCTTCCCCGCACCCACTTAAATTAATTGGGATGGCTGATGGCTCACTATAATTTTTGACCGTAAAAACTTAAAGCTCTTGAGCTAGAGCTTCAATTTGATATTAAAAAACGGTAACTAGTATTGATATTTTTTCTCATTAAAGTAACTGTTTTCGGTTTCCTGGCGTCTAAAGCGTACGAGCAAACAAGCACTATTAATTGATTGCAAATTTTTATTAGCAAACAAACGGAGAATTTGGTTATTTTCAGAGCATCTCACCAGCGGCCGACGGCTTCGGATACTAGCGGCATAGAGTCCGGTGGATCCAGCGGTGCCAGCCAGGTCAGCGCCCTCACGCTCAACCCTCCTCACCACCACCAACTGCAGCCCATGGACGCCGGCCACCATCCAGGTGATAAAGCAGCCAGGAGGGCAGCACAGGCTGGCGGAGGCAATCATAAGTCAAGGTATGTTTATTAATTATGATTTTTACTGATATGGATACGTAGCTTACGCATTTATACACATTGAGACAAAGTAAAGTGATTCAATTGTATTTATTATATATTATATTATTATTTGGGGGGGGGGGGGGGGGGGGGTTTGGTTCTGCGCTGGGGCGGCGGGGGGGCGGGGGGGGGGCCGGGGCGGGGGCGCCCTGCCCCTCTCTTCTAGGTTTTTTTTATGCCAAATCGACGCTACTGGGGCCTAGAATTTCCCGCTGGCGCCTAAAATTTTGGGTCTAGGCGCCAGCCTGGCGCCTAGATTTTTGCCATAAACGTATTCTTTAACTGTTTTTTTTTCAGTCAAACAGACAAAAAAGAACACAAAATTTTTAAGGTTTCAAAAGACTAATTTTAAAAATTTTTTTTCCGCTTCGCTCAGCGCGCATTGTTTTAGTTTATCTACAATTTAATCTTTTTTTATGATATAAATATATATAATAATATATGTAAAGATTTAGGTAAAAGTTCTAACTGGTTACATTTTTTAATTAGAAAAACCCATTTAAAAGTAAAAATCTAAAAACACCTATTATTAGTTTTGGTTAAAACCTGAAAATAACTTCTGAGAAAATCCTTTTTTGCTTGTACGGATATTGCAAGAATTTTCAAAGTGTTAAAAAGAATTTAATTTATCTTTAACACTAAAATATTGGAGCTCCGCTTTGTAGAGCTATGGAGCAATCCATGTCCACGAGCAATTCACGGCCCACCTATGGTTGTACTATTTGTGTGAATAATAAATAAAAACTATGCTAGAGATTGTTAAATAAAAATTTTTTTTGTAAACTAAAATTTTTCAAAACTTATTAAAGGCAATTAAATAAAAAACTGTAAAAATGCAAATAAAATAATTAAAACATTTGAGCTTAAATAAGCTTGAAATCAAATATTTTAGGGAAGGAACTCCAAAGCTCTCTCCGCTATAAGTGGTTGGGGCTCCGGAGTATGATGTGGGAGGGTAGGAACATCACTAGTCCTTATGTTTTCTTGTTAATTTATAATTCTTGAACACAATTTTACGCATTTCAAGTTAAGTATTGAGATGGCCAAAATGAGTCGTTTTTTAAAATTAATTGTACTACTATACAACACGAAACGTTTGACTACAAAAGCCATCTAAAAATATGCATAAAATGAAAAAAACTAATAATATGTGGCGTTTTTGAGAGAAATAGAAAAAAATTTATGTTATTGGCGCCTAGATTTCTGGGCTGGCGCCTAAAATTTGGAGGCTAGGCGCCAGCTGGCGCCTAGGCGCTGGCGAAAAAAAAACCCAGTAAACCCCCCTTCTCAGATATTGGGGGGTTAACCCCATACATGGACAAGTTGGTCCGAAGTGGGTGGGGAGTTAAACCCCAAATTAGGGGGGGGGGTTAAAATCCGAGAAACGCAAAATACCCATATCGTTTTTTTTTCTGGAGTGCATTTTACCCATATCGTTTTTCGATTTTGAAGGAAAAATAGGTAAAAAAAACGCTAATTTTAGGACAAAAAGCCGTTTTTAGTAAGCATTTTTGAGCTTTTTATTGTTAAAACATTATTCGTACTCTGAAACTTAAGTTTGGAGGCAGTTAGAAGTCATTTTAAATACATTTTTTTTTCATTTTTCCAAAATTGGGGGGAAAACCTAACTTTTTCTCCCCCCACTTCTGAGTGGGGGGTGTTAAACCCCCCTTCTCAGAAATTGGGGGGGGGGGGCCCCCCCCCCAACCCCCTCCCGTGCCCATGTATGGTTAAACCCCCCCAACCCCCCCCCCGCCCCCGTGCCCATGTATGGATTTAATCCTTAACGAATGCATTTTTATAGTTTTTAGTACTGGGAGCCACTTAATTAAAAGGGAATTTGAACAGTATAGTTTTGTGATTTTGGGGTGTTAGTAGTATAATTAATTTCCCCAACACCGTTCCCTTCTCGTCCAATTATGTCCCTAATTCTGGGCTCAAGTTTAATTCCACCCACATTCCCAAATAAAGTGCTTATGTATGCTCAAGATATTATTATAAGAACCTATAATAATGATATAAACAACAATTTTGACTATTTCAACAATTTCAGACGGAACAAAGGTCGGCGGTCGGAAGGGAATTGGCAAGGCGGGCCCATTTATCAGCCCCAAGCGATCGGAGGCCCCAGCACTTCCGCCCAATTCGGGCCCATGTCCGCCTCCACTTCAGGTATGTTTGTTTGCTTGTTGGTTGGTTTGTGGGAGAAAGTAGTGCTTTTGGTCGCTTGTTTCGAATACACGCGACGCCCACTATAAATTTAATCATAATTTTAGTGTCCCTTTTAAGTTTAAATAAATAAATGATAATTATTTCAGGTACTCTTCCGGGTTCTGGGCCGGAATATGTGTCCATTTTCTACCATCTGCCTAACGACCCGGTCCCTTATCAGCAGAAATACTCCAACCCCACTCAGCGACCTCTGACTCTCAAGAGGTTCAAGGAGATGCTGCCCAAAAAATACCAGGAAGGCTCTAAGTACATGTAAGTATATACGCCGACATGAGCTTCGCGTAATGTTTTTTTACTTTTTTTGGCAGGATGGAGAAGAAAGGAGTGGGGTGTAGGCTTGTCCTAGCCATGCATTGGCACGGGGAGGGTTAACCCCCCCAAATTTTGAGAAGGGGTTTTAACCATAGGTGAGCACGGTCGGGGAAGCTAGGGAGGGTGGTTAACGGGGGTAAATCGAATTTTGAATTCTAGGAGGGGGGTCCGGACCCCCCTAGCTTTTTAGGGGGGGTCGACCCGGGGTACGAAATTTTGAAATCTAGAGGGGGGTCAGGTGGGGTCCGGTGTTCAAAGCAAAACAGTTTTAAACCATAGTAACTTTAATAATTGTTCTTTTTATAGGATAATACTACATTTTATTGAATAAAAAGCCATATTCATGTATAAAAAGGGTGTAAAAGCATGAATATGTGATGAAAATCACGTTTTTGGAAGAAAATTTGGTATAAAAAAGGTACCTAAAATTTTCCCGAGAGGGGAGGGGGGGTCAGATTTCAAAATCTAGAGGGGGGTCAGGGGTAAAAAATTCGGAAATTTGGGGGAGGGCCCCCCCCCCCCTATTTTCGTCTAGCGGGGGGGCCCCCAAAATTTCGAGGCTAGGGGGGGGGGTGGACCCCACCCTGCCTCCCCCCTTTCTCACCTATTGTTTTAACCCCCCCCCTAAGAAGTGTGGGGGGGAGAAAAGGTTAACCCTCCCAATTTTGGAAAAATCAAGAATAAAATGACTTCTAACTGCCTCTAAACTTAAGTTTTGAAGTCAAAATGAATGTTTTAAACAGTAAAAAGCTCAAAAATACAACAAAAAAGACTTTTTGACTTATCAAAAACTTTTTGACCTATAATTAGCGTTTTTTACTTATTTTTTCTTAAAAATCAAAAAAAATGATAATGATAAATGCACTTAAGAAAAAAAACGATATGGGTATTTTGCGTTTCTTGGATTTTAACTCCCCCACTCCTAATTTGGGGTGTAACCCCCCGCTCCGGACCAACTTGGCCATGTATGGTCCTAGCAATCCCTAATCGTAAACTGGTGGATAGGTGGGTGGCGGTCATAGATGAACAACTTGTTCTATTTTAAGAGTGCCGGGAATAAACTACTGAAAATCAAAATCAGTAATAAAGGAAACGCAGAATGCTAACAAAACCAGAAAAGAGAAGAAATTCATTTATAGGCTTCCAAAAGGGTGAGGAAGTTGAGGGTATATACAGTACACCATACATGGTCAAATTGGTCTGGAGTGGGGTGGAGCTTGGTATATACAGTACACCATACATAATCAAATTGGTCTGGAGTGGGGTGGAGCTTAAACCCGGATTAAGGGGGGGGGTTTAAAATCCGAGAAAAACGTATTTTTTCCATATCGTTTTTTTATCTGGGTTACATTTAATCCATATAGTTTTCTAATTTTGTAAGTTATTATTTGTTATTCAAATATATTATAAAATTGTTATTAAAGCGAATTAATTAGCTTTAATTAAAATTAATTTATTAATTTAAGGTATTTTTTCAAATGCGCATCCGACGACGTGGAAATGGGCGGTGTGATTCAGAAAGGAGTGGACGACGACTCTGAGAGAATTCCTCAGTACGACGGAAAAGTGTGGGCAAAAATAGTAGAGCACTGACCCGGCCCGGCCGTATTGCCCGGCTCAGTCCAATTTTTTCTGACCCAGTTTTAGTCACGGTAGACGCGTTTGTTTTGTTCGCTAGCTGAACTTTCGGCGTATTTTCTCGCGTTGCGGAGAACGGAATGCTATAATGCAATGGGTGAACAAAGGAACAGGAGCGAACAGACGGACGAACGAAAGCTCAACCGTGCGAAGGATATTTTTTCGGCCAGTCGCGCTGTGTGAAATTTTGGAGCTAGCGAATTTTAGCTGTACCGACGAAAAGCATCGAGCATCGACAGAAAAACTGGAGATTTATAACGGAATACAGAATTGGGGCGTTTTGCAGAGAGTAGAAAATGGAAAAATATGTTGTACCTATTAAGTTTTTTTGTAAACATAATAAAAGGATGGAAAAATATTGATTTAGCGCTGTCATTTAATTTTTGATTCGCAAAAAAGTTAAAATTTTAGTTTTTACAAAAAATACATGCAAACAAGTGTAGAAGAATAAAAATCTTAATTTTATTCCCTCTTTTTTCGCTTATTTCCTTCCCGTATTAGTTTTTACTTGAAATTTAAATTTAGGATTGTTGGGGTTTTTTTTCTTTAATAATTATTAAAATAATACAATAGTGCAGAAACGGTAGAATTTTTTAAACATATTCTGGACAGCGGTCCCATTTCTGTATTCGGATGGTAGGAATAGTGATTATTATTTTGTGTCAAATCTTCTATTATATTGTAGACATTTGTATTTTGAAATATTATTGTAAAAGAATTATTTTTGTGGCCTTTATGCTGCTGCCTGCTATAAAACATTATGCAAATGCAATGCAAAATAAAGTATTTGAAACTGCATGTTTAAGTAGCTCCAACCGTTTTTTTTACGAATAACAACCAAAAACTGATTAAATAATATTAATTAGATTTTGTTTTACTGAAAAGTAATTAAAGTTTTATTTTTGAATTTAAAATAAATAATACTAAAATACTCCAAATAAATATAATTAAATTATTGCTGGCTAGCTTCTATTAATACTCTCGTATTTACGGCAGTTCTGTTTTGTTTGCTGGCAAATTTTTTGGTGCTAGTAGATTGTATTTTGAATCTACATACCATACGTGTGCTGAAAAAATTAGGCTTGTATACATTTTAAAAAAATATTGGCTACAATCCATATAGGTACCATTGCATTTAAACTCATTTTAATTGTTTGATTAAATTAAAAAAATAATCTTTTTTTCTCTTAATTATAGGTTTGGCTATGGAGAAAAAAAATTAGGATCCTTCGTATAATACTCGGACCTGTGCACGGTCTGGAAATACCCCCTTCCGTTTTATTCCCCCCCCTCCCCTCGCGTCCAAAAGTGAAAAAGTATCCAAAGATTATGACGCCATTTTTGACCTATTATGACGCCATCATCGCGAATTTTTTGTAGTTTTTAACCTATTTCAATGCTTAAGCCATTTTAGACCTATTTTTACCATTTCGCTTTTTTTATTCCTTTTTTACCTTCTTTTTTTCTCTTTTTTCTCCTTTTTTATCTTTCTCCCCTGCTTCCCCCCGTTTTATTGTCCCCTGTTTAAAAAAAGTTGCCCCTACGTGCCCCCTATTTATGAATTGCCCCTCACAATAAAACGCCGAAGGGGCAGTGCACAGGTCTGTAATATTTATTATTTTTTCCTTCACCCCTTTTTTAGATCTTGCCAAATAAAAATTAAAAGCGGTTATTAGATAAAATAAACTTAGTTTTTGTGTATATTTTTAATGTTTGCCTGTTTGTAATAAAATGCTTGTGTTATAATTGATCAAGTATACAGTACTTTTACGTGTTTGCGAATTTCGCGAGCCTTGTTTTTTGATAAAAATAAAAGATATCGTACATTATTTACATGAAACCATTTAATTGGATCAAAACGCTATGAATAATAAATACATAGGTCGACACAGTATTTCTAGATATCCAAAAATAGAAAGTGGGCCCAGATGTTTTGCAGTTAGCCCTAAAAAATGCTCTATGAATAAAGCAGGAAAAAGGGTTTAGACAGAAAAGATTAGACTAGTCCAAGCCGATTTGTCCGTTTATCGACTTATATTTGAGAATCTAGCATGTCCGGTTTCTCACTAAATACGAATTTGACCAGATATTGATTTTTTTTTATTTGGTCAATCAATTATACAATCCAGTTGGAGTTCTTTTATAGTCGGTGGAAAAAATCATATTCATGACAACTTTTAACAATCGCGAAATCGCCACTTTAAATTAGAACTTTTAGTTTGTTGAAAGCAGTTAAATGAACATGATTTTATGGCTAGTCTATCACTTTTGAAATGGAATCTTTAAATTAAGTGTTAAAGATTAGAGCTTTTGCTACGCAATAACATAATTTTTTGATTGTAAATTTGGAAAATAAAGCTGACGAAAGTTGTGCGATTTTTCAACCTTTGCAAAGACCCCATGTTTATTTCTGGTTAATCAGTAAAGAAGAAGAAACATTTAATTTTATTTGTGTATTTTATGATTTTAACAATTAAAAAATATAATGCACTGAACAAGGATAAAATCCGATAATTTTTTTAAATATAGGCAGAATTTCAAATAATCAGTACATATTTGAATCAGACCAACAGCACAAGTTTAAGTGAAGATAACTTTTTTAGCTTCAATATGTTTAGTCATTACAATAAATCGACTGCAGGGCGATTGTTCCTAAACTATTTATCCATGGATCGAACTTGATTTAATTTTTGTAGTATCAAAGCATGAAAAATCTAGCGCCGCTCTTTAGTTTCAAAACAGAGTTTAGGAAGGATAAAGAAATAAAAAAAATTAATTTGACATTTCCTGATAGTAAAAAGTTTTTTTTTGTGTACACCTGTTAATGGGTGGCAGGGGCTACTTTTTTGTTTATATTCTATATATATATACTATATTTGAACCTTCAGTATCAAAATTTTGATAAAGACAACTATTTGATTAGTGCAGAATTTAGTTTTTACAGGGAACAATTTAACGTCAAATTCACTTAGATGCTTTTCTCCGTCAGATTTGCAGAAAAGTCTGCACTCCAGCGCAAACTTTATATTCTGGATTTTATTTCCCTAAAGCGCGCCATTTTCGTATAATTCTTTTCTGAAAAGTGGTCATAAATTTTTGTCATTATTACAAAGAAGCGTTTATTTATTAAAATAAATTTAAATTTAAAAAAATATGAATTCAACTTATTTCAGAATATACAAGAATCTGAAAGTAAGTCATTTTTTATTCAACGTCAATGTTTTAAGAACGCTTTGTCAATGTAACTTAAAATATTTATGGTTTCGAAATTCTTTTAGCGGTCAATTAATATTAGTTTAGTACAACAATATAAAATTTTAAAATTTTTTTTTATTGATTGTAGAAATTTATTGTTAGAAATCTTGACTTTAAAAATATTATGACGAAACGCTGAATTTTACGTCATAAATAATTATTTATTGACGTTTTCCGAAGCTTTAAAGTAGGGTAGCTAACTTAATTTCGGCCACCTTTTTTTTATTTTCTTAGATAAGTTTTTTTTTTGGTTTTTCCAATCGACCCAAAATTTGGTCTAAAAATCAAACGATAGCTATCCCAGTGCAAAATTTTAAAATTTCTGTTACACTTAAAGATCAGTGGAGGTTTAAAATTTTCTTTTTATAGTGGCCGAAATTACGGCGCGAGCCGTTAACTTCGGCCACCTTGAAAAAACTGGTTATAACTATTGCCGAAACGACCAATAAAAATTTTTAAAGGTTGCAAATTTATCTTCAGGCATTGTTCTTGGTACATAATTTTTTCCCGTTTGCAAAGTTTAATAGTTATTAGCAAGACTTTAAATTATTATGTCAAAACCCCAAAAAACAAGTTTTAATAACCTGTAAGTTTTGTTGAATATTTATTTTTGGTTTAAAAAACGTCAAAAAAAGTCAAACGAGCAAAAAAATCTTTATAAATACGGTAGTACGATGATATTTAAAATTAGCAAAAACGGCAGGTTTTTCACCTAAATTTTAAGGTGGCCGAAATTAACGGAATCTTAAAATGGTAGTTAGTTCAGCGCATTGTAAAGTGATTTTGAAGAAAATATCAAAACATGAAAATTAACAACTTTAAGCCTTAAATAGAAGATATTGTAAGGTTATATAGTGCTTCATTCTAAATTTGATCAAAGCAAAAATTAAGAAAATCACAAAAAATTAATTTTTGTGTGAAAATGTTGATAATGCAGAATAACAAAAATAAAAAACTTTTGCAAAAACATTTTTTTTAACATTAATCCAGTTACTTTTTGTGCTAGTTCTTTTGTGTTTTTAAAATAAGCCAATTTTCTAACACGCTAAATTGGTGGCCGAAATTAAGGCCTGGCCGAAATTAAGTCAAATACCCTACCCAAAAACTCTGCTCCAATGACGTTTTACAAAAATCCAGGATTAAAGGCTGGTTCATATGTAAAAACGTCCTTTGTACAAAATCCAAAGGACTAACACAGCGTATAAACGTACGTAAAAACGTCCTTTGGACTTTGTCCAAAGGACGTTTTTACATAAGTATGAACCAGCCTTAAGCCTTATTATTTTGCTAATTTACTAATCAATTAAAAGATTGTCCTTGATATTAATTTTTAAAAGAATTATTGCAAACTAAATTTCTTATAAAAGTAACTAAAACGAAATGCGGCTAACAAACGTGAAAACATATTTTATGGGTCAAAATCTTGTGTAAAATTTTAAAAAACTTTAATGGTAGATCTCTGTTGTTTATTCCTTTCAAAATGAGCGGAGCTTGGAGCGTGATATTTGGAAGTAACAATATATAATGTAAAAATGTTTATATTTAAAGGACGGTAACCTAATTATTTTGAGACAACAATAAAACAGACATTGTTAATCTGATGTTTTTGTGAAACGGAAAGTTAGGTAGCCAAAAGCTTTAATTCAAAAATTTGTTTTTTTTAATAATAAATAAATAACGCTTTTATTAAAAAAGAAATAGAATTTGGCTGAGTAGATGGTAGCAAATGGAAGGCAAATTAAAAATAAAAAAACAACACTGTTTTTTTTTAGAAATCATAGTCGTATTCATTTATTACGAATTGAAAGAAATTTTAAACTTAGTTTTTTGGCTACCCAGCTGTATTTTGGAAAAAGATTAAACCAGACCCGTTTTTTATAAATTTAATTTTTTACGCTTTGAAGGAAAGGTTTTTAATATTTCAACATAATATGGTAATTCATTTTCGTTATATCCATAGGTTTACAGCCTCCCTTATTTTTTATGAGTGGTGAGTGGAGGGGTAACCATAAAGCAGTTTTTTAGATATTAAGGGGAACAAATACAGCCACCAGAAAAGGTCAAAAATTTAAGGACAGTATCCTTAAAAATTATATATTTTCATTTTTAGTACTGAAACCTCAACTTTTTGATGAGAATTTCCGGAGTTCCCCTGATTTTTTTAGGGCGCGAAGTTAGGATGTTTAGGCAATTGCGAAATTTTTTTTTTGGGGGGGGGATGGTTGGCGAAATAAACCACACAACCCTTTCCTGAATAAAGGAATTAATTTTCAATCACATTGTTTTTGACTTAAAACTCTATTTCATTGTTATTCGTTATTTTTATCAAAATTTTCGTTTATTTGTTATTCTTTAAACTCTTTTTCATTGTTAACGTTTAAATTTAATATTAATAACTTTTAAGTTGGACAGTTGTTAGGATGTTGGGCATGGGCATAACCAGGGGGGAAGGATCCTAGGGGTCTAGACCCCCCTTTTTAGTCGGCAAGGGTAAAAATTTAGGGTTTGAATGAAACCCCTTTTTGGGTCGGCATGGATAAAAATTTGTGGGTCTAGAACAGCCATTCTTTTAAAATTTGCTCGGCCTTCGCTCCGCTCAGCGTTCGATTGTTTTAATTTCTTTGATTGGTCTCCATTGCCAAATTTATGTTACTTTTTTGTAATCTTATTACAACCACACTGGACCCACCCCCTTTTTTAGTTTGTTAATAAGATTGAAAATTTAAATGTTAGGAGAAGTAATTTTAAAAACATTTTCTCGCACTTTGCGTTGCTCAACCGTAACTCGATGTACTCATTATTGTAAGTTGTTAAATAAATAATGTTTTGGAAATCGAAAATTTTAAGTTATCAAATTGTTTGTAAAATTTTTTTTCTTTGTTTTATGTAGTTATTTTTCTTGAAATTAAAATGAAAATACTAAAGTATTAGGCATAATTGACGTAATAAACACTCCGCGCGAAGCGCTGAAAAATTTTTTTTATCCTTTTCATAATGTTTAGGATTTGGACCCCCCTGGACCCCGCTTTCCGAAATTTCGTTCAAGGTTGGACCCCTCCTCTTTCCGAAATTCTGGCTATGCCCATGATGTTGTTAACAATCTAAAAAAATTGTTGTGCCTATAAAAATATGTTACAAATAAATCGTTTGAAAAAAATTTTGCGTACTTAGATAAACATGGGAGGTAGGGTGGGCGTGGGGTCCACTCCTCCTGGCTTCGAGGTTCGAGATTTTGCCCCCCCCCACCTCCTAGAAAAAAATTCAGGGGTCCCCCCTCCCCCCAAATTTTAAATTTTTTACTCCTGGCCCCCTTCCAAATTTAAAATCTGAATCTTCTTTCTCCTTTGTGAAATTTTAGGTACTTTTTTGTATTAAATTTTCTTCCAAAAACGTAAATTTTTTAAATAAATTCATGTTTTTGTCCGACCACTCCTTAGAACCTCCTCCTAGATTTTAAAATGTCACTAACCCGGGGTAAAGACCCTAGCTTTGGTGACCGTGTTCATCTATGTTCGCATAAAAATTAATTCGAAAATAAATATATCAGATGGCAAAAAATGTAATTAAAAAATGTAGGAAAAACCTAACATAAAACTATAAATCCAAATTTTACATTATTTTTATCAAAAATTGAGAGATGTCGGTAAAAGTTTTACCATGCTCCTTCACTTTCTTTACACTGACTTAAACCAGATCCCTTTCAGAAATTTGGTAAAGAATCTACGTGTTGTTTTGCTTAACAAATTATGAAAAAGCAAAACTTGGAAAAAGTGTTAAATTTTTTAACACGTGTCCTTTAATGTATTAAACATTAAAGGGGGTTAAGAATAAACTAAACCCTTTGGTCCGCGTCTAATTTGGAGGTCATAATTATTCCGAAAGTATTCATTCAGTGATTCTAGAACAGTATGGCTTTTTTGAAGTTGGTTTACACTAAATTAACAAATAATCTAAGGTTAATACCTTTTTATGTACAAAAACTACCTCTTTATGTAGTTCAGAAATTTTAGAAAAAAAAATTTGTATTGGCCACAAAAAAATTGGAAAGAAGGGGTAACATACAAGTCCCAAATTCTTCTACCAACTCATATTCAGATTTTTTTCAGATTTTTTAAAATTACTTAAATAAGCTTTATAACCTCCACATCGGCTGCCACTGTAACCTAGTTTTTAGTTCTAAATTTTTAAAATTGTTTTTACAGCCCCATTATAATACACTTTCATAAAATAAAAACTATTGTGTGCTCAGAATAGAAAATTTTTGATATATTGTATGTTTTTGCTCGAAAAGTGAGTATTTTGCTGACTCTGACTCATTGTACAGAATTATTTTGCTTTATTAAAATGAATCGCAAATTTTAATAAGCGCAGAATTTATTTTCAGTACAGTGCAGGCTAATTTTGTGTAATTTCCGCATTTACGCAAATCAGTATGCGCACTATATTTTCGCAAAAAATTTTGCGCTTTGAAAAAACATTCTGATTCGTCTTAATTTCGCAAAGTAAGTCTGCGCAATGAGTAATTTTTTTTATTTATGTTGCAGACTTGGGTTAAAAGAAAAAATTCATCATTCAAAATCTATCAAGTCGACTTTGAGAATTATATAACTGATTTAGTTTTAGCCGCAATGGTAGTAGTTGTTCTTTATTTTGAAATAATATAATTTTTCTATTTTAAATTTCCTATGTTTAATTTTTCGTTTCGGCGATTTTCAGAAAGTCTTATTTCTTGTAGTTTGTACGTTTAAAAATTTTTTCCAGTTACGAACGAAAATTTTGTGCCAAATTTTGGCAAACAAATTTATACATTGCAGCAACTTTAGCGAAAAAAATTGTTTGTAACTAAAAACGAGCTAAAAAAACATTTAAATTGAAAAAAACAACAAAGAAATTTATTCCATAGTGTTGCAGCAATTATTTTTGCATTATCAAAGAAACAAAATGCAGTTATGTACAAAAATCATTTGAACCGAAGACAAAATTTGAAACGGTAATATCAACAAAAAAGCGGAAGATTTCTAAAGGACATCTAGGATCTCAACAGCTTGTTTCTTTTTCAGGTTTAAATAAAAACAAAATTTTATATGGTTTTAATTAAAC
>JASAMX010008146.1:0-44064 GCA_030248175.1 Microlaimidae sp. YZB2_3 | reverse complement strand
TGTATTGCTCCCTACTAAGGCCTGTGTTTTCTTGGGTTGAAACGTCGACAACATAGGTGTTTTTTGGGGGGGGGACAGCGGGGGGCACCCCCCCCCCCCTAGAGCCCAAATTTTGCACCCCCCCCCAAAGAGCCCCAGGGCCCCCCCCCTCCCCCAAAGTCCTGAGAGAGGTCCGGCCTGCACCCTCCCTAGCGAGGCCCCACCCCCCCTCCCCCCTCCCCACCAATTTGGAAGTATATTTTTTTTTTATACTGTCAAAACAGGGTTTTTAGTTAAAAACAGTGTTTAAAAATATACACTTTTAGGCCTAAATAGGCTGTTTTCATACATAAACTTCAATATTAGACCTAAAAACACTTAAATTATTGAGTTAAAAAATTTTGCTAAAAAATTGGACCCGCCTGACCCCCCGATATTTGAAATCTCGCACGCGGGGTCGACCCCCCTAAAAACCCAGGGGGGACCAGACTAGACCCCCCTAGACCCCCCTAAAAAATTTTGGTCTTCTACCCGGGGGTGGACCCCCCTAGCGGACCCGACCAAAAACACCTATGGTCGAGAATAAAGCCGTTTTATACATTTCTGCCTTTATTGCCATTAATACAAACACTTTTTTGCTTAATTAACTAAAATTAAATAAAGATTTTTTATTTTTAGAAAACGTTTGTTCTTTTTTATTAAAATGGTAATAACATACCTAAAACTATTTTATTTTGTTGTATTTATTAAAAAAAACAACAGAAAATAAATAAAAATTCAGTACTTAAATTTAGGTTTCCTGGTGCCTTTTAAAAGCTTAAAATTAAAAAATTTTCCACCCCGGGGGGCATTCTGCCCCCCGGACCCCCCTGACAAGGGGCTCCGCCCCTTGACCCCGCTGGGGGGCTCCCGCCCTCCAGACCGCTCTTGTGGGCCCCTATAAAGCACCTTCCAGAAAAACCCCCCTCAATTGAAATACTGGCGGGGGGGGGCAATAAAACGGGGGGGGGGGGGGGCAAATCCTCCAATAAAACGGGGGGAGGGGGCATTTTCAGACCGTGCACAGGTCTGTGAATACATGAATTGTTTTGTGTATTATATAGATGTCCATGTGAGCTTCTTATCCAAAAAACACTTACTTAATTCCGTTGTCCACATGTTCCACCCATCCGTCAGAACCAAAAAGCAAATCTATATGTGGACTTCGATAATCATCAGCTGCAATTCGTCGTTTTCTGCCAAGTCGTTCAGCTTGAAGCGCTTTTGCTACTACTTCCCACAAAACTGGGCCTAAATATTATATTTGTTTTATAAACATCTACTCTATTTATCAAGTTTTCATAGGCCTCGCAAAAATCCCTGCCGATTTTTTTTACTATCGCATAGCAAGCGCACCATTTAAGTAGGCTTGTATCATATTGCGTCCAAAGTGTCAAAAAAAATCTAATTTTCGAGTTTAAATTTTAAAAAAAATATATTTTCCTTCTTTTTTATATTTTGAGTTAGAGAAAAAGTATAAAAAGATTTAAAAATTCAAAACACATTTCTAAATTACCCAAAATCGATTTTTTTTGCTTTTTTTTACACTTTGGACTATTAAGGGTGTCCTGGGCTTCAGATGTCGAGTTGCAACTTTAAAAATTAAAATTTGCATAAAACAATTAAAAACAAATTTTATGCAAAGCGTGAAGCTAAAATAAATTTAAAACTAGACGCAGAATGCGACGCATAGGTGTCCGACCAGTCTGGACTGCCCAGAGCGGCCCCCCTCCCCTGAGGGCCGGTCCAGGGTACCCCTCCCCCTAGCGCCCATTTTGGACCCTCCCTCCCCCCTAAAACCCCGGTCCAGGCCGACCCCCCGCCTGAAGGCGGTTTTTGACCCTCCTCCCCTTAACAGCTGGGCCACCTCAACCCCCCCTTTCTACTTAATGTGCGATAGGCATAAAAATCGTTTTTTTCGTGCGCGCCACTGAAAATATACAGGCTCAAAATTCGTGCGCGGAAATTCGTGCGGGCACAAATTATGTGCGCTAACTTTATATACGTATATATTCCTCATAAATATAACAATAATTTAATGTTCTATACAAATTTTTATAATTTATAATAAACCTTAGGTTTTTTACAAACTGGTTGGTACGTTACATTAAAAATAAAAAAAATAAAATTTAGATGTTTGTTTTAAAAACGAACCGTTTTTTAAAAACGAACGGTCCGTTTTTTTAAAGGACCGGTCCGTTTTTTTGCGTTGCGCCGTTCGTTAAACACTTGCCCGGCAAGTTGCCGCATGCAAAATAATGAAACGAAAACAAAATACAATGATTATTATTATTTATTATGTAACCGGAAAATAGAAGAAAGTTGGTCAAACTTTTACTGGAAGCAAAAAAAATCAACAAAAAGGTACCTCTTATAATATGTTAACGTTTTTAACAGTTTCCAAAAAATTTTTGGCAGGTCCAGGCTATTCCCCCCCCCTAAGTACCCCAGTCCAGGCTTACCCCCCCCCCCTAAGGACCCTTCAGTCTAGGCTACCCCGGGGTCAAAATTTTTCGAAAATTTGGTCCAGGCTGACCCCCCCTACTGGGCCTACAAAATGGTAAAAAATGGGCTGATCCCGGGGTCAAACCCCCCCTAGCCGTCAGGGGTCGGACACCTATGATGCGACGCCCAACTTAAGTTTTAAGACGTGAAACCAAAATCTATTACGTCGGTGACGCAAAAAAAATATTCTTTAGTACCTATTTAATCAAATATTTTGATCTTACAAAAAAGCGAGAATAAGGTAAAAATAGGTCTAAAATGGTTTAAAATGCATGGAAAAATAGGCTAAAAACTGCAAAAATTTCGCAATGATAGCATCATTAGGTAAAAAAATGGCGCCATAATTTTTGGGTACTATTTTTCATTTTTGGGCGGGGGAGGGCAATAAAACGGGAAGAGGAATCCTCCAATAAAGTGGGGGGGGGCATTGCCAGACCTTACACAGGTCTGAATCTGACAATATTTATTTGCACTTTATTTATTTTTATTCACTTTATTTTATTTTTAATGGTAAAAACATTTTTATTTTAACTTTTTACAATTTTCAAAAAAATCAGAAAACCCTTTACAGGTGGAAAAGGAAAGTTCATGGCTGGGTGGATTACACGTGAGGTACCATTGAAAAAGTCTCTAAACTGCCAACCAACACCCTAAATTTAGGAGTAATATGGACAACCCACCTTCCCTAAAATTTGGAAGCCTAAGTACTCAAAACACAAAAGGTTTTAAGTCTACACTCGACGTCTCCTACGTCTTACCCACCCCCACCCCATCTCGTCTCAGGAAAATTGTTACCCATGCCTTTTTTGAGGGTTTAAGTAGACCCCGCGGAATCCGCAAGGCTGTCCTCTTTTGGTGTTGCTGATGCTGACCTAACACTGACTTATGTATTTTTGGTTATGAATTACATACTTTATAAATAATAAATTTATAAACCATTAAAGCGTCGCGCACGATGGGTGTAAAAATTTTAGGTGCATCAACTTTACAACAATATCATGTTTAGCTTAGTTAATTCGTCAATGTGCAAGCGTGAAAGAAAATATCACACATTAAACAAATTTAATTAACTACAACTTTATCATGCTTGCGTGATTTTATTTATGTAAAAGCAACCAGAAGCATTGTATGTAAATGATATTCGTTTTTAGAAACAATATCACTCTTTTGCAAGACCACAAGCTGAGACAACCACCAGACCATGTGCATCTGGAAATGCCTTCTCCCTCTGCTTTATTAGTGGCTGTGCTCCCTCCCCGCCCAAAAATCAAAACGTACTAAAAATTATGGCGCTATTTTTGAACAATTATGAAGCCATTTTCGCGAAATTTCTGCAGTTCTTAGCCTATTTTAATGCATTTTAGACCTATTGCTACATAGATTTCGTGTTTTTCTGCCTTTTTTTCTGTTTCTCTTCTGCTTGCCCCTCTCCATTTATTGCCCTGCTGGTTACAAAATAATTGCTTCCCCCCCTCCAATAAAACCTCTAAAGGAGCAGGGCAAGGTCTGCAACCACATTACCAGAGATTAACAGCCCCACCCCCACCACCAACCACCATAGATCAAGCGATAAACAACTATAATCATGTAATTTAAGATTTTAAAAAACTAATTTTAAACCCTCTGCGTGACTATTTTTACAAATTGCATGAGCGAATATGTAAACATACCAATCATTCTCCATGCTGGGTGAAGAAAACAATTCTCAGGAAGAAGAACTAGATTCCCATGTTTTTCCCAACGCTTTGGAAGATCCCGTTGCATATCATCATTCCAAAGCCCAGCGGCATTACAGAGCTCAAAAGCGGCATCAAGCATTTGACCAAACGGTGATTTTTTCTTTTCAACTCCATTGCTGGGTTTTGATTTAACTATTTTTTGGTTGGTGAAATTTGTATTTTCATGTTTTGATGCCACATTCACATTGATGGGTTTTTGTTGATGATTTGCCATTAACTAAAACCAAATACATAAACATACCTGTAGAGAAATTAAGTTTAAATATTATTTAAAAGCAAAATGTGATTTTAGAGTATAAAGCGTTTTTATTGATTGAAATAAGCAGGTTTTTAGCTGTCTTTATTCTTCACTCTTTAGTGGTCAAAAAAAAAAATTTGCCATTTTTTTAACATTAAAAATAGCAAAGACATAGGGTAGTGCAGTGCATTTAATTTCAGCACTTTTTTGTTTTTCTGATGTAACTTTTCACTGTATGGCCCGATTTTCATGATTGATAGCTCATTTTGAAGCTTTCACGATACTGCATTGCGTCACAAAGTTTCACTATACGAAAGTAGTTTTTTACTTAATTAAATCAGTTTTTTTAAAAAAAGGAAAATTGCTGAAATTAAATGTGTGCATTTAATTTTGGCACTTTACAAACAATCGATTGTTTCTCCATCAAAAAATCATCATTTTTAAAAATTTAAAAGCCTATCATTATTTCCAGACAGTTTTCTTTAATTTAAGCTTCTACTTGTTGTTCAACGTGTAACTGGCAAAAAGTTACAGCTAAAATGCCAAATGGTAATTAAAAGTGCATTTAATTTTGGCATTTTTTAAAAGGACCCTTTAATCAAGTTTAAGTGCAGTGCTATGACCTCTACACAATTCAACGTTGTCTTTTAACTATTTACAACTACAGTTTAACACCGGACCACTTAATTCAACCCTTTTTTACCTACAGCAATATGTGTGCCAAAATTACACTATTTTATTTTATAACAATGGCTCACCACAGACGCAAAAACACAACGTAGAACCACGGGGACTAAAACTTCAGAAAATAGACTAAATTTTACCAGGATAGTTCAATTTTTAAACCAATTTATTGCGTAATCATGAAATGACCATGTTCTAAAAACGAGTAACAATTTTCTTATGAGATGAGCATGAGACAATTCACAAATTCTTATTAGGGTTTTTTATAGTATGAAGACGGAAGACCCATTGATTAGTATTTTAACAAAAAGTTGTTAGTTATTAGTTAGTTTTGAAAAAACGCATAAGGTTTAATTATGATCGCCCCTCGTATTTTCATTATCTTAAGAAAATAGTTGCTGATGAATCGCACCTCCTCCAAACAAGATTAAATGACAAAATAGACTAAGCTAAGATGAGAACTAAATAAGGGTTTGTAAAGACCTATCAATATAGTAACAAAACATTTTATGTTATTATGCGTTTTACTTATTTATTTGGTATATTTTATGTTATAAAAACCAGTATTATTAATTAGTAGGAGCTATTTTACACAAAAATAATTTACAAATATAATTAAACTACAATTCACCGGATCTGATCCTGTAAAATATCTAATCCGGCCAGATCAACTTTTGATCTGAAAATCTCAATCTGTTTGGGCCCTAATCAAATCAAACACTTAATCAAATCACTGTTGTTATTGATTTTTTAATGAAAAAAGGGTTTTTTATATGGGAAACGCAATATCTCGACAAATACAGCAACTATCTTAACAATCAAGATATTAAATTAAAAATAAAGTAGAAAGTAGCCGCTTTCTTTCAGTAAAACTTTTATAACTAAAGATCTATATCTCGATTAGAAAACTTTTTCTGAGCAGATTATTATGGTTAAAAACCGCAGACCTCCTGTGCACTGCCCTGCCGGGTTTTATTGGGGGGGGGGGCAATTCTAAAATGGGGGGCACAGGGGGGCAACTTTTTTGAAACGGGGGGGCAATAAAACAGGGAGCAAAGCAGGGAAAAAAGAAAAAAAAGTGAAAAAAGGAGAAAAAAAAGAAAAAAGAAGGTAAAAGGGAAAAAAGGGACAAAAAAAGCAAAAATGAAAGGTTGGAACTAGGTGGAACATCCCTTAAAAATACATTGAAATAGGCTAAAAGCTTTGCAAAAAAATTTGCGTTGATAGCGCATCATCATAGGTCAATGTCAAAAATGGCATCATAATTTTAAGGTACTTTTTCAATTTTTCAGCAAGTAAAACAGAGAAAGAGCAAAATCCCTCCAATAAGCGGGGGGGGCATTTTCAGACCATACACAGGCATAGATGGGCAGCCTCTCAGATTTGGGGGTATAGAGCAGAGGGGTCAAATTTTAGGGGGGTGTTTGGCAAGACCAAAATTTTAAGGGGGGGTGTAGGTGCCTTAAAATGGGTTTAAAATGCGTAAAAAAAAATGTAAAACAAGCTTATAAATACTTTAAAACTGTGTAAAATTAAAATAAGACCTTATTGCAACTTATAAATTTTATTTTTTAATTCTTTTAATAATTACCTAATGATTGAATAGTAATTTTATTGTCTTGATTATAAAGTCAAGTATCACAAACTTTTTAATCTATAATTTTATATTTACTTAAAGATTATATACATACATGGGCGTAGCCAGGGGGAGGGGGTCTTTGGACCCCCCACCCCTTTTAGATTGTTATATAGTGGTATTAAAATTTAAAGGTCAGAAGTAATTTAAAAAACATTTTCTGGTACTTTGCATTGCTCAGCTGTAATTTAATGTACTCGTTTTTCAGTTGTAATTTTTTGGAAATCAGAAATTTTAAGGTATCAAATTGTTTGTAAAAAATTTTTCTTTGTTATATAGACTTAATTTTATTGAATAATAGGAAAAAATGAAGTATATGACATACATAGGTGAGAAAGGGGGGAGGGCAGGGGGGTCCACCCCCCCGAGCCGTGGAATTTGGCCCAGACGAAAATCTACGGCGCCCCCCCCCTCCCCCCAAATTTCAGAATTTTTTAACCCTGACCCCCCTCGAGATTTTGAAATCTGACCCCCCTCTCCCCTTGGGAAAATTTTAGGTACCTTTTTTATACTAAATTTTCTTCCAAAAACGTGAATTTTCATCACATATTCATGCTTTTACACCCTTTTTATACATGAATATGGCTTTTTATTCCATAAAATGTAGTATTATCCTATAAAAAGAACAATTATTAAAATTATTATGGTTTAAAACTGTTTTGCTTTGGACACCGGACCCCACCTGACCCCCCTTTAGATTTCAAAATTTCGCACCCCAGGTCGACCCCCCCCCTAAAAAGCTAGGGGGGGTCCGGTCCGGACCCCCCTCCTAGAATTCAAAATTCGATTTACCCTGGGTAACCATCCCCCCCTAGCTTCCCCGACTGTGCTCACCCATAGGTGTTTTTGGTTGGGTCCGCTAGAGGGGGGTCCACCCCCAGGTGGAAGGCCAAAATTTTTTAGTGGGAGGTCAGGGGGGTCCAGAACCCCCTGGCTTTTTAGGGGGTCAACCCCAGGTGTGATATTTCAAATTTAGGGGGGTCAGGGGGGTCCAATTTTTCAGCAAAAATTTTTTTAACTCAATAATTTAAGTGTTTTTGTAGGTCTAATATTGAATTTTATGTATTAAAACAGCCTATTTAGGCCTAAAAAGTGTATTTAAACACTGTTTTTAACTAAAAACCCGTGTTTTTGACAGTAAATAAAAAAATATACTTCCAAATTGGTCGGGAGGGGGGGAGGGGGGTCAGGTCAGCCTCGCTAGGGGGGGTCAGGCCGGACCGCTCTTGAGCTTTGGAGGGGGGGCCCTGAATTTTTTCTAGGGGGGTCCAAAATTTTGGCTCTAGGGGGGTGCACCCCTCTGTCCCCCCCTAAAAACACCTATGTGCTTACCTATGATGACATACACAAGGTACTAAATACTCCGCGCAAAGCGCAAAAAAAATTTTTAGTCCTTTTGTAATGCTTAAAAATTTTTCTTCAGGGGGCGAATTCGGGAGGGTGTCCCCGGGTACCCCAAACTTAGGGAGGGGTCAGCAAAATTTGAAATTTGGAGGGGGGGTATAAATAGGGCCCAACCGGACCAAGATTTTTCGATCTGGCCGGACTGGACCCGACCAGACCCGATCATAGTGATAATTTAATATGTATATATTTGATACATATATGTAGATATAATTTATATCTTTTTGAAGAGGTTTCAAGTCTATAAACAAAACTTTAACCAAAATAGCTAATTAAAAATTTACTAAAATCAAAACAAAATATTAGAAACAATACAATATGTCAACAAAAGAAAACAGCAATAATGAAACAACAAAAAGCTAATAATAATCAATGTAACAGAAGCCAATAAAAGCATATTCAGTCTTGAAGACAATTAATAATATTCAAACCTTGTAATTTGAAGATTTCAATTTGTATTTTAAAAATACTAGGTTTTCCACATTCTCTGGCTTTAAGGATGCATTTAAATTAATTCATCTTTTATTCTATATGTTTGAGGACGTCTATACAAACATATAGTTCAAATTTTTAAGTCCTTAAATACCACATCACAAGCTGTTATCACTACTTCAGAATATTTCGGGTCAATTTCTACATAAATTATTTGGTGTTGTTTTCTAATGAGAGTTGAAACCCCTCCATGATTAACATTCTTCTGCCTGTCATATCGTAAAATATTGTAATTATTTTTGGATCAAGAGAATTGTTTAAAATTTCTGGTGAAAGCCAGCTTTCAGTGATAAAAAAAAGTGTTGTCATAAACAGCGTCATTACCAGAGGTCAAAATATCAAACTCTGCAAGAGAATTTCTGAGGCTTCTTGCATTGAAATACAATGCTCTTATATTGTTTGTACTGCAAGAAGACCGGACAAATTCCTATGCCAAGTTTAATATTTCATTTTTTATTACAAATATTTCTTTTTTAATGTTGTCATACAAAAAAGGGTCGCCCAAATTGTTATATCTTATGAAAACTTTAGAGCTGGAAAGCTTTTCCCTGAGCTTTTTTTGAATGTCAATTAATTTAGATTGCATAGCCCTTTGTTCACAGGTAAGAGATGGGCGAATAAAAACTTCTCTGTACTTTGCACTGCCCTTAAGATTTCTTCCAGATCGGGTGATGAGGTTGCGAGCTGTGGTTGTGGCGAGTTTCTTTTTAAGAAGTCTGGGTCTAGGCCCTGGTCTACCTATGCGGAAGCAATCCATAACCACCACATCGTTTTGTTTCTAGCTGTTTTTGTTCAAAGTGTCAATTAACTCTTGCGCCTCCAAAGTGTCATTGTTTGTTTCAGGTAGTCCAGAAACAACTGCAAAAGGACCATGTTCTTTTTTGGCGTCAAGTTTAGTAACACGGTCATCAAATCGTTCATTTAACAGCGAAAAAAGTTACTTTATGATTTCCTGGCAAACGTCAGCCACCACAACAGAGGCTCTGGGGACTGGATTTATTAGCAGCTTCTTCCAAGGTTTTAAGTCGGCTCTCCATTTGCTCTTTTTCAGCCATCCATGTAGTCTGTTCCTCCTCCAACTCCACCACTCTAGCTCGCAAGGAGTCTATTTCTGCATTGATGAACTGCTTTCTTGTCTGCACTGGTGACACATCCATTTTTCAGTTTTTTTCAACGTTTTAATGTAAGTAAAAAGGTCTTGCAAAAGTTCTTGCTGAGCTTCACGTAAGTAGTTCCAGCGCCTGTCGAGAATTTTTTTAACGTAACTGGTTTTCTTTACTGTTTGCTCAATACGTTTGGGTAAAAATTTAACGTATGTGGGTAAAAACCTAAACGCGTACCAAAAATCGATTAAAGATTTCCACGCAAAAAATACTGAACCAGCCAGACCACAGATAATACAAAAAAAGTCTTATTATTAAATTAAGAGACAACAATTTACAGTTTTTTTGGTCAACAAAAATACACGAATGTTATAACTATTTTGCGAAAAAAGCCGTATTTACATATAATTCTACTTTCAATTAATAAATAATAATATTGGTCGGAACCTGATAGTACCCGAAGTGAAGGGAGAATTAAAAAAAAAACGGCAAAGCAGATTTAGATTTTCAGCGCGCCGCGCCAGTGGCAAGGCAAGGTATCGGGCAAAGTCCCAACTGAGGAAAGTCCCAACGTGGAAAGTCCCAACCAATCGTTGAATCTCCCAACTGTTCAAATATTAGAAATACGTTTGCAAAACCGGTGTTAAACACGATAATTTTAAACAACCGAAAATAAATAAATGCATTAAATGAATGATAAATGGAATTCTGCAATTTTGTAAACGTACTTTCAAAAATGCAAGTTTCCACCCCAATGAGATTTTTTTTTTGATTTTTGGGTTTTGCTTAGGCTTAGGAAAAAAATAAAGTTTTTACTCTTCAGTTTAAAAAACATCATTAAATTCAAATTTACCATAATACAATTTTGCTTGATTTTTAGGTTTTGCTTAGGCTTGGGTACTCAGTTTTTTGAATAAAGAATTTAATGCTATATTTTTATTAATTATAGTGTTAATTGACTAAAAAATAAAATGGTGTTTGTTGCAAACGTATTTTTTGATTCTGTTGGGACTTTCCACAAACTGTTGGGAGATTCCACAGTTGGGAGATTGACCCTTTTTGTTGGGAGATTGCTCGGAACCCAAGGCAATTTATAAAATTAAATTAGGCACCAGGGTTGCCAGGTCTAAAAATGAAAAAGGGGCTATTTTTCGGACAAAAAGGGGCAAAAGGGGCTATCGAAATTGTCGAAAAATGCCAAAATTTGAAAAAAGGGGCTATTTTTGGAGTAAAAAGGGGCTATTTTTAAAAACTATCGATTTTTGTTAAATAAAGGCAAAAATATAGATTACACACATATTTCATTGTTTTTTAAACTATTTAAAGCAGTATTTAAGCAATTCAAATGCTTATAACTTCAATATTAATTAATTAAACACAATAAAAATATTTTTATTGCATAAAAACACATTTTTAAATTGAACATTTCAAATTTAAAGAACTCTTTTATAAACTATTTTTTTTGAATTTAACCAAAATTTTAACCAAAACCAAAACCAAAACCAAAACTTAACCAAAAAAAAAAAAATTTTAAATTTGAAAATTTTGGGCAGCATAACAGCTTAACAGCTGCGATTGCCCCGATCGCAGCCACTCTATAGGTTCTAATTTAATACTAAAACAATTTTTTTAATAAACATAAAACCAATAAATTTTTCATTAGGGTAAAAATTTTAAAAAAAGCTGCTGGGGTACAAATTTTTAATTAATTTTTAATCTTGCAAATTCTAAGCAGCAAAACACTTTTAAATTTAAAATATTGTTTTAATTATTACAAGTCAGTTTTCATGCCACAAATCACAAACAATTAAAAAAAATGCAACATCAAAAAAATAATAAATAACAAGTTAGAGTTTTAGAGTTATTAACGGTTTTTGGCGGTCCGGCGGTGTGGGTTTTACGACCCCATTGATTTTCGTCCGTCCGCTCAGTCGATGTGGGTTTTACCCCTCCCCAAAAGCCAAATGTACGTTATTCTGAAAGATCTTAGCAAAACTTAAAAATTATTATGATAAATTTTTATTTTTATTATTTAATGTTGTATTTTTTGAAACAAATTGTAAAATAAAAAAAACCGCCACTTGCTTTTAAATTTATAATTATTGGAAATTTGTATAAATGAATTTAAACAAAAATGATAATGTTACATTTTATTTAACAAACTGAGACAGCCATTACATCAATAGATTGGAAAAATAAAGCGAAGTTTTGCGCAGAGCGAAACGATATCTGATAGTGAAGGAAGGGAGGGCCTAATCCCCGGACGAAAAAAATTGAAATCCCCGGATATGACTTTTTCTCCGTAACCGCTGATTAGAATAGGTCAATATTGCACTGGCGTATACTATTTGGTGATGCGGTGATTTTAAACCCCTTTTTCCCGAATTTAATTTTAAAATTATTACACAGTGATAATTTTAAAATTTTGGGAGGGCCTAATCCCCGGACGCGATATCCCCGGATATGCGCTTTTCTCACTTATTCTTTGATATTTTTAACTCTAGGTTTCGCTAACTTGCAGAACGTAACAGTGCGGTCATTTTAAGCTATTGCACAAAAAATTTGAAGCTCTTTTGGTAACGCGGGAAGCATTTTAAAATAAAAATCGGTCACACAGCAAAGATAGGAAAAACAAAAGGGGGAGTAAAATGGAAATGAAACAGTATACTACTACACGTACAATTATATGACACATTATCTCAGTTTATAGCATTATACTTTAGTTTTGTTATTGTTTAGATTGGATTGAATAGCAGAAGAATGTTAAAGAAAATACTGGCTCAAAAAAGATCTCCATGATAGCAGTAGCAGATCTCCGTGGGGTTCAAATTAGGCCCTGATTTTTCGTCCGGGGATCCGGGGATCCGGGGATTTTCGTCCGGGGATTAGGCCCTCCCGTGAAGGAAAGCGAAGCGAAGATTAGAAAAGACAAAAAAAAAGTAAAAAAATCTTTGAAACAAAAAAAAACAGTGAATTTCCAGCAGCAGCATGAATAATAGTACTAAACAACCATTTAAAAGTGTACAATATCACCAGCAGTGATCATTTTCTCAAAGATTTTGGACAATTTTCGTTGTTTTTTTTATTTTTGAAGCTGACCCAAAAAGGGGCCATAAAAGGGGCTATTTTTGGGAGACGGGGCTAAAAAAGGGGCTAAGGGCTATTTTCAAATTTTAGGGGCTATCGGCCCAAAAAAGGGGCTAAAAATAGCCCCAAAGGGGCTAACCTGGCAACCCTGTTAGGCACACCAGGCGCACAGGAATATTCAGGCGCGCTCAGGAACGGTCAGGAACGATGACAATCACACCATTTTACTTGGTGTATATAAAATACCACACCAAAATTAATTTTTTGAATAGTTTAGGGCTAATAAATCTAAAGGGACATGGAATGCAGCAAATTTAGACCTATTAACAGTCAATTGTTTCATTTTTAAACAATTTCAATTTTTATCTGGCGGATAAAAGGCTACCATATTACGCAGTTAATAATATGCCTATTTTTTGTTAAAAAATAGCAAAAAAAAATTTCAGAATGTTAACATTATAATATCCTAATAATTGTAAATAAATAACTCCCCAAAAAGGACCAAATACAAAGAAAGATAAAACAATACGGAATTGTGTGGTATATTTACTCTGAGGAGGATTTTTCTCCAATTTTTCTCCCTAGAAGATAAGTTTTTTAACCCCTGCGATGGATTTTACAACTCCAATGATACTTTTTATTTTATCCAAGAAACATTCGTATCATCAATCTCAACATATTATTTTTCAAAAGTACTTTTTGTTATATAAAACAGTCATTAAGGTCCCAAAATTTTTTGGAAGTTAAAGATCGTTTGAAGTCAATTTTTTTATGTATAAATAAAGGATTTTCATTTTATTTAATTATAAAATTCTATTATTAATCTAGGATAGAAACCCCTTCTTCCATTCTGGAGAGGCGTTTAATCTTTTTATGGTAAAAGCACTGAAGCTGAACAAACCTGGAGGGAGGGGGGATAAAATATGTTGTTGAAGTCATTATAAATTTTTTTTTAATTCTAGGATACAAAACCCCTCCTTCCATTCTAAAGAGGGGTTTAATTTTTTTTTATCGTGGAAGAACTGGAGTTGAACACACCTGAAGGGAGGGGGGGATAAAATATGTGGTAAGTGTGGTGTTTGCGTGCTTCATTTTCCTCTGGTTTAATTTTGATATAATCAAATAAATTTCAGTTGGTTTTTAGTGGTTTATATCTTCATTTATAATCGGAATAGCCTTTTAAAAAATTTACTATTTCAAAAGATTGGTTTCAATGTTGCTATTTTTGTAAAGACATATAAAATTCTTTATATTCGCTTTTTATTTAAAATACGTATTACAACAACGAAAAATGCATAATATGCAGCAATAAAAGACAAAAAAATGTTTAGCTGTAGCTGTACACAAATTTTAAACTAAAATTAGCATATGCGCCACTTTAATAGCAAACATCCAGACCTGTGCATGGCCCCAAAATGCCCCCTCCCCCAACTCCCAGCTTTATTATTGGCTGTGCTCCCTCCCCATTTTAATGCCCTCCGCTTAATGCCCTTTGCTTAAGGTAACTATTTTTATTTTAATTTTCAAAGGGTTATGGTTGGGTGGTTTTTTTGTTTGCCTTTTTTGTCTCCCAAAATTTTTTTGTTTGTCTTAAAAACGCCATTTGTAGTGGTTTATTAGATTCAGTGTTTTATATTTCCTACACTTTAAAAATTTTTATAACATTGGAATTTCATGTATACAATTTCATTTAGACGTAAAATTATGGCTTATTTAAAAATCAGAATGCAATAAATTTATTAAGAAATAAATAAATTATGATTTACATAAGTTTTGTACAAAAATGACTACAAAATAATAGCGAAGTTTATTTCACGTTAACTTTATTTTAATTTACATTAAGTTGTAGTCAATTTAAAGCAAGACGTTAATTAATTATCACGGTTAATTATCAAAAAATTTTGTTATTATACGCCAAAATAAATTCAAGTTTATAGTATGAAAGTATTATTAGAAGCTAAATATTGTTTATAAAAAGGCAATTTATTTCAAAATAAATTTTTGAGCGATGCTGGCAGGCATAAAAACACTTTCGCTTTTTTGCTCTCTGTCGGAATTTTTGTTTTATAAATAAGGAAAATAATGAAAAGCGGGTTTGTTTTTGTATTGTTTCATAATCCTTTGGAAGAGAAGAGAACAAACAACCCAGCTAAGTTTTCTCTGTAAAATGGGCATATATTGCATATTAGCTATCACAATGTTGTACCCTATCTACTATAAATCATATTTTTTGCGTTACTTAAAATTTATGAGGTCATTTTCATATGCAGCTAAATAAGATGTTTTGTTTGAACGTTGATAAAAACTGTTTACTAAATATATTTAAAATCCAATATTCTTAAATATATTATTTCAATATTTGTAGTAAATATTTTAAAATGCAAAAATTTATTATAATCAGAACAATCCTATCAAAAGAACATTAAAAAACCCGTTTTACTTCAGCACTTAGCTAACTTGCATTTGGTGGACCGGTTCCTACATTTTATTTACGGCTCCCATCAACTTTCCAAGTTTCTCGTAAATCAAGCTGTTTATAAATTTATTTTTAACACCTATTTTTTTGCCTGAAAACTTGCGAGTAACAGTTTTGACTCCAATCTCGTCCCTGAGAATTTTTATAATCGCATTTATTTATTTAATACTAAACCGTCACTCGCGTCCTTTCCCTCTCTCGCGCAACAACTCCCCGCGTCCTTACTATAAATCCATTTATATTTTAACCATCCGCGGCTGTACCGGTTTTTAAACCGCTGTGGTGGTGCGCTGGCGTTCCGTTCGATCCGAAATTTTTATATATATTTTTGTACAACGATTACGGTAGAGTTTAACGTGTGTCTCACTCCTCCCATAGGACGACCTGTACTTTTCCTCCCCAGCGGCCGGTTTTTAAAAATCGCCCTTCCTCTCTCTCTCTCTCCCGCAATACACCTTCACACAAATACATTCCATTTATTCGCGTCAACTATTTCGCTCTAAAGCGTTTGCGTTTGTGAAGAGCGCGTTTTCGCGACGTTGACCCGTTGTCGCGCATTAACTGTGGTTTTGGAATTTTTACAGAGACCGAATCGACAGTTTTCCTGAATCGTCATGGAGCAGGCCGAGTACCGAAGCTCCATTTCCTCGCGTCAAGGCTTCGCCCCACGCCCCCGATCCACTTCAGGTAAGCTGGAATAATAAATATAATCAATTTAATTAAAACTACATTTAATTTCGATTAACTTTTTTGGCGATCGAAAGCAAAAAGCACAGTGAAAAAATTGGCAAAAAAAGCTTCTTATCGAAGTGTTCATTTTAATTTTCTTGTCTAAAAATAAAGATTTAATACTGTAATGCCACGTAAGGTGGCGTAAATATTGTCGTAAGTAACTGAAACTGCACCTCAGCTGCCACTTTACGTACCTTTAACCACTTGGACAATTAAGTGCTAATGTACTGTTTTCTAATTAACATTTGTAACTGACAAAAATGAAATAAACAGTTTCATAAATGTGCAAAACTATACATACTTTCAGTACACTAGTTTTAATAAAATTAACTTTTTAGTATTATTTTAAATTTTAAACTAATTTTGATGGTCGTGTAATATTTGGGAAAATATTAAATATAAAAATTTCAAAAATAAAATAAAATAAAATATAAATACGTATGTCTAAAAATGAATCACACTTATCATTTTCAGGCGGAAGTTCGTTAAAAATCGTGACGGAGCGGTCGTTCACCAGCTCCAATGCTCCTCGATCCCCGGCTTCCTTCGGCGGCACCGCCGCCACCGCCATCTTGGATTCCCGCGAGCGGGAGAAAAAAGAAATGATGGAGCTGAATGATCGTCTTGCTTCCTACATCGAAAAGGTCAGTTTTGGCTGAAGTTTTCATTAACCGTGTAGTAAACGTTTTATTTCGATAAATTCAAAACGTAAATCGTCAATAAGGAGGAATTGGGGACAGAATACGTGTACAGCCCATTCGGTTTTCAGGTCCGTTTCCTGGAGGCGCAGAACCGGAAGTTGAGCTTGGATTTGGAGGCGCTCCGGAGCCGCTGGGGCCGCGATACGCACAGCATCCGGGCCATGTACGAGGGGGAGCTGGGCAGCGCTCGGAAACTCCTGGACGACACCACCAAAAGCAAGACCGACATCGAGAAGGACATCGGACGTCTCCGCGATCAGGCCGCGGAGTTCCGACGCAAGTGAGACACTTTTTTTTGCGCATTTTTTCTTCAAAACTGCATCATTCGTTAAGAAATTAGCATGATAAAATTTGAAGGTGGATACGTAAAATCCAACAGTCAGCTCTGATAGAGCAACCAAACACTACGCCTAATAACAGTATCAATAGGATATCGTTGGTTTCTGAAGTGGATTGTTTCCGCTGTGAATGTAACTTTCATGCTTCAGTACGACAGAGGAGCGTTCTGTTGCTGCGTCAGATAAAATTTACAAGATTTTAGGGTTTTTGGTTTTAATTTGCAAAAAAAAACTTTCCATGGTTAAGTCGTTTATGAGATTTTATTACGACATATTTTGAATTTAATTGTGTACTTTTAAAGATACCCGACTGTTTTAATTATAAAATTTGATTGAAATTTTCGAAAGGTGACGTATATAAGGGTGTGCGATTAGCAGTAATGAAAAAGAAAAATAACAAAAGAAAATGAATAAAAAACTTGTTTAGATTGTAATACTTTGTTGTTTCCTTTGTATTGATTGGTTACACAATTTTGGTTTTCGAAATATTTGAAACACATTTGTTACATATGTGTGAGTTAATTTCGGCCATTTGCTGTAGCATGTCATATTGTCATATTGTCATATATAAAATGTCATATTGTCTCTTGTCATTTTTAAAATTATGTAAACTAAATCATGATTTGTGTATAACTATCGTCGTATTTAGTTCACTCGCCTTGCTTGCTAATTACAAAAGTAACAACAGAAACAGCGCATAGCAAAAATTAAGTCTGTTCAAAATTTAGTTTGTGACCCCATATTTTAATTGATTTATGTATGAAATGTTTGCTTATTTATTAAACAGAATCGAAGTGAGTGTTATTTAACATAAGTGTAATTTAAAAAAATATCAAAGTAATATTATTTTCGTAAAAATATTAAGGTAAAAAAAAAATATTCTGCTTGTATACGTTTTTTCTGGCGTGATTTGTTTTTTTAAACGACCTTCCTTTTTGTCAGACATAAACTAAAAAACCGGGCGCTGTGCAGGAATTAACACTTTTGTGTATTCCATTTATTTTCAAGGTTTAATGTTAGATAATACAAAAATGTGATAGTAAAAGTATAAAGACGCCGATCGTTGTCCTCTCCCACCTCCAAATTTGTTCCGGAACGGCCTTGGGGGGTATCTGGGCGAACGCTGAGAAATTTTGCAGGAACACGGAAATTTAAAATCATCGGGTGTCCAAACTAATCAAAACTGGGAACAAAAAATAAGGCGGTTTATTTAGCCAATGATTGCAATACTTTTGTCAAAATATTTAATTTAGTTTAATTTAAAATGTGTTCATCTAAAGGATATACTTTTTAGTGATATATTCTTTTTTTAAGAAGTGACAATGACAACTCGCTTTTTAAAAAAAAATCATTGCAATAAAAAACCAAATTAAACTTATTTTGCAACTTAAAACATAATACATTCCTTAGTGATTTCGATTTATTTCATTTTTTTACTTAAATTTAAAATTATACCATAACATATTTGTTGTTTTAGCTGTTTTTTCATATTCTATTTTGAAAACATTTTTTATGATTAAAAAAACAGATTTCGTTTTGTTTACTTGTATTTCAAGTTGTAATATTTCAAGCGTTGCACATAAACCTGATTTTTATTTTTAAATCGCTACTGTCCACAATTAAACTTTATGGCTGTTTGAATTGAATTGTAAATTATGAACAAACCCGATCGCACAATTATTTTTCTTGAGCATAAGAAAAAATAGCAGTAAAAATTTTTGCTACCTTGAATTATAAAAATAAGGCAAATCACATAAGTGTGTTGTTTTTTAAATTTCTGAGTTATTATTTTTCGAGACAAAAACATCATATATTGTAATGAGTAATAAATTTATTTGTAGTGTAAAACTATGTTAGTTTTATGTAAAAATTACGTTGCTTAAATTTTGGTTCTTGTATGTGTCGAAAAAATATTAAAAATTTCCTGGTTCTTTTGAAAACTAAGTAAACATTTCATAAGTAATTAGTTTTTTGTGAAGTTTAAAAACTTTTTCATTAATCTTTGTAATATTTTTTTACCAATTTTTTTAAAATCATATGAACCACGACCAAACATAGTTTAATTATTTAAATATTTTATATTTTTTTCAAAAAAATTAACAAAAATTATTTTTTTCATAATAAAATGCAATGAAAAATTGATGATACCACAATATTAAACCAAAAATCTTTAATTTTATTTTACATATAACTATACTCATTCAATAAAAAGTGTAATTTTGAGGCAAGAAATTTGACGGACGAGATTTTTTTTCTGACGCATAGGTCTATTGTGGTTATGGTTAGAGATCAACTTACAAAATCATAAATATGAACAAATTATTTCTATCTGTTATCAGATAACAATGGAAACAAGAGTTTTAAAGCGGCTATTAATACTCGTTAGTTAGTGACACTCATTTAAAACTTATGCAAGTTTTAAATGAGTCATCGACCAATGTCACGTAAGAGATATTTAAGAATGGAAAATGTGTTCGCAATTGTCGAATCACCTTAATTTTTTGTTACAAAAGCGCGCTAAAACTATTGAACGTATTATTACTGAACTGAACGTCCAATTAGCTGCGGAACGACCAATCAGCTGGGTTCCAACTATTGTCATGCAAATTAAAGGGTAACGGGACTTTAGAGCCGCAGCGAGGGGACTTGACAGCCGAGGGTCTTTAGAGCCGCAGTGTGGGACTTTAGAGCCGTATTGGAGGGACTTTGGAGCCGTAACGTAACTTTTGCGTTCAGAAAATTCATAAAAAATTAAGGGACTTTAGAGCCGAAGAAATTTTGTCAAAGTTGGTTAAATTACGCCATTTTCATAAAATATATCACTGAAATTAGCCAAATTTTAAGTTGTAAAAGTTTTTAAAGCTTTCTGTAATACTTTTAAAACCTTTTGGTGTCCGAAAACTATTTTCGGCATAATATCTTCCGAAATAAATATTTTTTTTATTTAAGCAGTAAAGTAAAGGAATTTCAATAGTTTTAACCTTTTTTTAGATTTTTATCTTAATTTGTAGGTTTCGCTTAGGCTTAGGAAAAATAATAGTTTTTTGTCTTAAATTTTTATTGCAACATTTTCTAAAATAAAACATCTTTGATATTTATCATAACAAATGTTTCAATATAAAAACCAAAAACCGTGAATCTTAACCCTTAACCATGCCCTATATTCACATGAAAAATCTTTTATCAAACAAATCAAAGCACTCAAAGTTTATCAATAATTGGAAGTTAGTAAGTTTCTTTTCCCGCCAAATCCATATACACTGTCATCTTTTGTATATACAATAGAAAACCCGAAGCATATTTATCCCGCATAATGATTACCGCATTGCATAATTAGCTCCAATTGTTATGTAAATGTTTTAATATTACTTGTATGTATGTTGTTTTGCTATTGTTTGCAAACGCATTTTTCATTTCGGCTCTAAAGTCCCTGCTGCGGCTCTAAAGTCCCCAGGTCCGGCTCTAAAGTCCCGGCTCTAAAGTCCCTCGGCTCTAAAGTCCCCAAACCAATTAAAGCACATCGTATGCAAATTATTCCTTACGTGGATTTCGTCGATTTATTTTGTCTTTGACTTCAAATTTTATTTTCAATCTTTAATATTTCCCAATGTTTAGATACGATGAAGCCGTGAAAGCCAGGGACGGAGACAAGGAGCAGATCGAGGCTTTGCTTGTGAAGCTAAGTGACGCCGAGGCGGAGCTTTTCCTCCTGCGCCGCCGCATCGAGATCCTCGAAGAAGAGGTGGCTCGTCTCAAAAAGGAGAATGTCCGCCTTCACGCCGAACTCCAACGCGCGCGCACTGTAATTTTTCCATTGTTTATCAAAAAATAAATAGCAAGTTTATTTGCTAACCTAACAGGTGGATTATTAATCAATTATTATGGTTAAAAATGCAGTTTTTATAAACTTAAATATATAGTTTTTGTGTCACGATGTGATTTTAAAGCTTACTTTTAAGAATTTTAAAGCATTACGTTTTTATGTAGAAGTTTTTAAGGTGCAAGGAACTCCTCGTTTTTTCTTTGTCAAAGTATGTTTCTCGGTCAAATTATTTGCTATCCTCAGAGTTAAAGAAGATTCCCATAGTTCAAAACTGGTTTGCAGTTGAGCAACACCATCAAGTGTAAATAAAACTCAAACGCCTCTGAATTTACTCAAAAAATATTAAGCAAATATTGCTCAGTTTTCCGTTTGTATTTGGGATTAAAATGAAGTACAGCTGGAACCTTTGCCCAAATTTAACTTAAAAACAGGCACAAGTATTCTCACACGTTTAAGGGAAGGTTACCAAACTTAAATAATTTCAAGAATTTAAACAAATAAAGTTTAGATACCTATACATCCAAAATTTAGTTTAAAATGTTTAACAAAATGTTTTATTTTTAGAAATGTTAAAATATTAAAATGTTGTTTATTTTTTAAATATTTAACAAACTAACACACGTTTTGTAATTATAGGATCTGGATCAAGAGACACTGAACCGTATTGATTTCCAAAATCAAGTTCAGACACTCCTGGAAGAGATCGACTTCATTCGCCGTGTGCACGATCAGGTAAATTGTTTTAATGTTTTTTACTATTAATCTGTAAGTATATCACAACTTTCACTATACCATTAGTATTTAATATTATACCATTTTATTATTATAAATGTATTAATGATTTTATACAAATCAACACCAGCGTTTTGTTTTTTTAGTGTTTTATATTGTAAACAGTATCAATAAAAATGCTCACAGTTAACATTTTAGGAGATCAAAGATCTGCAGGCGTTGGCTTCACGTGACACCACCCCGGAGAACAGGGAGTTTTTCAAGAATGAACTGGCCAGCGCCATCAGAGACATTCGCGGAGAATACGAGAATGTCACCGCCCAGAACAGGAACGACATGGAGAGTTGGTACCAACTTAAGGTAGCTATTTATCGATTATTTTAGCATCGAAAATCTCACCCATTTAAGATAAATTGATTAATTGATGCATGCAATAAATTGATGGGTATTGATTTGGATTCCAACATGACAAGCCCATCGTTTGTTTCCTTTAAATTTTTTACTAATAAATTGAAAATGCAGACAGGATTAGATGGTCATACTAAAAACGAAAAGTTCACAAATTATATTAATTTCAGGTCCAGGAAATCCAAACGGCCGGTCAACGCCAGAACATGGAAGCTGGATACCAAAAGGAGGAGACCAAACGCCTTCGCAGCCAGCTGGGAGATTTGCGCGGAAAACTCGCTGATTTGGAAGCCAGGGTTAGATTTTAAAGTTTTTTTTTTTTGAATTTTAACGTTAGTACATAGCGTTGTTAATGCAAATAATTGTGCCTATAATGTCTGAGACATCAAAATAATAGGAGTTCTGTTTTTTTAGAATGCCCTTTTGGAGAAGCAGGTCCAGGAACTGTCCTACCAGATCGAGGACGACCAGCGATCCTACGAGGCCGCGCTTAATGATCGCGACGCCAACATCCGCAAAATGCGCGAGGAGTGCCAGGCCCTTATGGTGGAGCTCCAGATGCTCCTTGATACCAAACAAACACTCGACGCTGAAATCGCCATCTACAGGTTGGTTGGCAGTTGTGGAAAATTTATATTAAAATTTTAGCTGTACATCCATAAGTTAATACTTAAAGACCGGTTTACATTGGAGTTGCAGCTGATAGCTGATAGTCAACGCACGCGTTTACATCATAAAAATAATAATTAAAAATAGTAAAAATTAATAGTTATAGTAATAATTAAAAATAGTAAAAATTATATAGTAGTCAATCAAACCAAAAATCATAAACTTATCCGGGTTATTTAATACAATTACTTTTTGCTGTAAGTCTGGAAAACAAAAAAAATAAACAATTAATTTTGTAGAAAAATGTTGGAGGGCGAAGACAACCGCGGGGGTCTCCGACAACTTGTGGAGCAAGTGGTCAAGACCCATGGCCTGCAACAACAGGAAGACACCGGTTAGTTGAAATAATTATTTATAAAAAAACTTGAGGATCATCAATTATTCCATCGGTTAGTTGAAACAATTATTAAGAAAACTTGAGGATCATATGTGTATTACATCATGGTGAAAGCAATAAAGTAGAAATTCATTAAGAAATATTTACTTTTTTTGACGCTTATAACAAATTCTGTATAAAATGACTTTTCTTAAAGTTTTTTGTCTTCATTTTATAACTTAATCCATGCTTTTGTTAAAAAAAAGATGTTATTCTACAAGTTACGGCTGGATAATATAAAATCAAAAATTTACTCGATTTTAATGCTTCTAGAACAAATGCGCGTGGTGAAAGGTGAGATGGCCACCAGAAGCAGCTTCCAACGTTCTGCCAAGGGCAACGTCAGCATCACTGAGATAGAGCCCAGTGGAAAATTCATCATCCTTGAGAATACCAGCCGCAACAAAGGTAAAATGTGGTCGGCGGTATTTTATTTTTATTAAAAATATAAATAACATAAAAACACCTACAATTTTGATTCATTATTGTTTTGTGTCATTCTATAATGTATTTGTCAAGTTTTTAATTTCTTAAAATTAACGAAACAAAAAAGTTTTAAACAGATAAGATAAAAAATCATCAATTATTGAAGTATGATGTTAAATAATTATTATAATTATTTTAGCCGAATCCCTTGATGAATGGAGAGTCAAGAGAACGATTGATGGTCGCCAACAGCTTGTCTTCAGCCTCCCACCTAAGTTCACCCTCCCTCCGGGCAAAACAGTCAAGGTAACAAATTGTATGTTTCCATGATTTTATATTTCAATCCCAATCTACAAGACAAATTCACAAGTGGCCTTTTCCATTTTAATAGGTTATGTGTGACTGTGATTAAATGTCTTTCTTATTGCTTTAGATCTGGGCCCGAAATGCAGGCGGCAGAAACAATCCTCCCGAAGAATTGATCTTTGAAGGGGAAGACAGCTGGGGCCACGGGGCCAACGTACAAACCTACCTGCTCACAAAGGGCGGGGAGGAGAAGGCTTCCCATATCCAGCGCAGCAGCCAGGACATCCAAGGTAAGACGCACGTGGGAGGAGAACAGTCTGGTGAGCCCCTCAGGCTTCATTACGGTCTAATAGATTATGAATAATGATCAATTAAATACTAGTCAAAATATAATGATGATATTTCCGACAGCTTTAAACAAAGTTTTTAACAAAATGAAATTATTGTTGTTGGTACAAAGTAGGAATTAAAAATTAAATTAATTTTATTTATAAAAATTTTATCGTTTTTTGTACTATAATGGCATATTATTATAAATTAAGTTATCATTAATTGAAATTTTAAAGTTTTTTTCAGTTTAAATTGTTTGTTGATATAAGAATAAACTTTTATAAACTAACTTAAATTTGTTTTTGGGAATTGTGGAAAAAATTCTAGATAAACAATTCCAGATAAACGTAAACAATCTACATTATATTGAATTACAAAATTTCATAATGTTTTTATAACTATGTGCAACAATTAATTTCAAATAAAAAAATCAGTGCGATAAAGGAGAATTGCGCTTGGGTGAGCCAAGTGTTCTGCATTTAAATTCTGATATTAACATAAGTAGCTAAAATTAATGCACAAAAATTAACCAACAATAGAATATGATTAAAAATAAAACACATAGTTTTAATTTTGTTTAAATTCTAATAAAATTAATCGTTTTCTTAATATTTTTTTAAAACTGAAAATATAATTAGCGTTTTTATTATGTTTTTTTTTTATAAAAAAAATTTTGTCGCGCATTTGCTGTATTGTTCATGTTGTATTTCTATGTTTGTGCTGGCTCATCTACTCGTAATTATCCTATATGTAGATTTATGTCTTTTATTCAAGTTAAGTGTTTTTTGTGTAATACAATTATATATACTAATGAAGAAATCTAATAATAATGTACGTCCAGAAATTTTAGGTTTTATTTTGTCATATGTTGTCTAGTGGGATAATGTAAACTTATCATATTTATGTATATTAGTAAATACTAACCTTATAATGCAGCTTATGAATCATCTTCATTGGACCCACATAGACGCATCCAACCTTGCTGGGAACCGAACGCACCTTCGGTCCTCAGAGATCAGGAACGCCGTGAACGCAGTCGAGAGCGAGAGTCGGTAGTGTCTCGCGCCGAATGGGAGCCCAGACAGCGGAAGGAGGATTGGAGCACGAGTCATAAAGGTAGAAGTGCAGTCAGCGAAAGGGAAGCTCCTTTTGAAAATTTTGCCAATGAGACTGTCACTACCGTCACCACCACCAAAAAAACAACTAACCAAGTAGCAAATACTAACTTATCATCAAAGGTGTCTCAATGGGAAAATAGAATTTCAGAACAGGAGAACAACAGTGAGTATGCCTACACTTTCGGGACTTTCTGGTGATTGGTGTTTTTTGGCTTTATTTAGTGTTTAACACTTTGCCTCTTGTACAATCTAGTCGTTTACCATATTTATTAAGGGTCGGGTCGGCGTTGTTGTGGTTTTGTGTGCCTATTTTTTCTGTGTGCTGTTGTGTGTTTCTGTTCTCTTTTTTGGCTGTTTTTTTTCCGTTCTCATTTCTCTCCTGGGTTTTCTTGGCTTGTTTCTGCTTACTGGATACTTTACCCTTTATTTTTTTTTTATATCTTTTTTTTTTTTATTTTGTACTTGTTTTGTTTTTTTGGGGTTGCATTTTGAATGTATTATAAACAATAACGTATATTACATACTAAACGGCACACTAAACGGAACCCACCTTCTGTACTTTTTTAATATACAAATTATTTAGTCGTTTTGCTTTGTTCAACCAACCAGATAATTTGCATATTAAAAAGATGTGCAGTTATTGCGGTATTTTTCACATAAAGTACGACGTAGTATTTGGTAAATTTTATGTTTAATATACACTTCATGTGCAAACTTTTCATATCTAATTATTGTAACAAATATCATTATTGTTATTTTTTAAATATACAAAGGTATTAATTATAATATGATTTAATTTATTATGAAGTTTAGGACGCAAAGTGTTAAAATAGTACAAACACATTTTTTAAAATAAATTATGAATGCTAATGTTTTTGGGTTTAAGTATTTCATAACAGAATTAAAAAAATGTAATGTAGAACTTTATGAATATTGAAATTTTCGATTTTCGTGTTTTATAACACATACTGTCTTACCTAAAAACTAATAATAAAACGGTGGACCGAAAGTTTTAATTACATCTTATGAATCGAATGGTTGATTTATACAAAACTCATAGTATGGTGTGACTATATAACGCCATGCAAAACATTATTATGAATTTCGTGTAAATAAACTGCCCTTTGACAAAACAAAAGGTAAAATATACCTAAGTTTTTCTTTTTAGATTTATATATTTGCTAAAAACATACCAACACTGGCTATTGTATCAACTATTAAACAAAATTCTTAGTTGTAAACCGTTTTATTATATTGTTTTAGAAGTCATTAAAAATTAAAAATATTATCCTGATGCTTATCTAAAAAGTGTGAAGCTTGGCCGTTTTATCCATAGTTTGGCTGACGAACGAGAAACGCTGAATTTAGAAAGCACTATTATAGCAGCTTTTTGTGCTGCGTGAGCATGTTCCTATCGCAGAAGCATGACACAGTATACTATACAGATTACAGCTAATTTAGTTCATTTAAAATTGTTTTCCTTTGTTTATTTTGCTCTATTTTTGTTTTTATTATTGTGGTTTTGGGATTCTTTTTCACATTCATGATTAAAAATTCTGAAATCTAAAGTTTAATTGTTTTTTCTAAACAGAAATAATCCAAAGATTTAATATAATTGTTTTTGTTTTGGAATGTTTGTGGGCCTGGATTTATTTTTAACCTTCTAACTAGCCACAAAATCAATTATTTTGAGGATTTTCTATCATGAATGGATTAATTTTTGTCGTTGTTTTCCGGTTTTCAGTCATTTTTTTGTCAGAAGTCTTGGTGTTTTCGGAAAATATCTAACGGATTAACTATTCCTGCTGTCTCATACTATTTGCGTGCGCTAGAAGAGTTGACTATCCTGCTAAGACATGGTTACCTTTTAGGAAACATCAAACAAGAACGAGGGCCACCTCCAAAAGGATCTCCTCCAAAATAGAGCTTCTTCTATTGTGTATCTTAACCTCCAGATGCCACAGAGCTATAATGCATTATACCCAAGATGATGTAGGCTGTCATAGGTCAATGGCTTGATCGATTTAAACTGTGCATTTATATTAGAGCTGTAGAATTGCAGTAATATACCACTTATAATTTCTTAAATTTCTGTGTTAAAATATAAGTCCATATTTAAGTCAATGTTTTGGTAATTATAATGGAATTATTAACTAGACTTCTATATTGGTGTCAATAGCTGTGATGGTGTTTCATTGTGTTAACTTCTGCCTTAGTTTTTATAATCGTTCTGTCGCTTTCAAGTTTTGGTTAAGGTTTTTTAAACATAAATTTTGGTTTTTTGTTTTGGTTGATACCACATTTTATTCATACAAAATTACACAGTATAAAGTACAATAAATGATAAATTATGAATAAAATCAATATTTATGGATAAAAGAAAATACAGCGTTTCTGGTCGGCCAAACCAGTATATGATGTTCAAGCTTCTCCCAAAAGGTATATATTTTGTTTTTTCTTTCCTGTTTTGTGCTTGTAATTAATTTATTCCATATATTTTGTTGGTGTTAATTATAATAACTATTTTTTCCAGCGTGTGGTTATTTTTCTTTTTTTTTCAAAAAATAACTTGCTGGTTTTTAAATAATTTTTTGTTTGTTTTTAAATTTTTTTCTATTAAAAGAGTGACCTCTATAGGTAAAATACTTGTATCTGCAGACGTAAGCCTGGTTTAGTTTTCGCCTACTACCGTATTAATCTCGCGCAACGATTTAACAGCATAAACCATTTCAATCGCTTGTGGCCATTGGTCCTCGCGCGCAATTTATACTGTAAGAATGTATACGCAATTCTGACTTTACCGCTCGAAGAAAATCTGGAACAGTGCCGAGACACGGTTTCTGCTGCCATTTCGTTGATTAGTTGATTTTGTGAACGAAAAACTATTCTGAGCGATTATTGGCGCATACAAAAAAGCGAGAGTTGAAGTTACGACAATTTACCTGTAACCACTGATTCATATTTTTTTAAAAAAATTCTTTTTATATAACCATCCTATTTTGTATATCACTATAGTGTTTTGCTAACTTTAAAATTCTAAAGCGCAACCTTTTTAACGTTAGCCAATCCAATACGTATTAAAATTTTCTAGCAGCCAAAAACGTTCGGTGGGTATCGTTTTTTTTTTAAGAAAACTTAGTGCATGTTTAACATTAAAATTTTCGGAGTTACAGTTTAAATTTTAAAAGGTTTATATTATAGTCAATTTAGAGTCGTTTTACAATCAATTGCGGTTTTTAAACTTGTCTGAAGCAGTGCAAATTTTAAAGGTTTAATCCATTTTTTAAATTTATTATTATCTATTTTCGGCAAGTATTTAAATTCACCAACCAAAGTCGTTTAATGGTTGTAATTGGCATTAGATACAAAAATCAAAAAAAAGAAGATATTTTGCGATGCATACCTCCGCATACACGATACATATCTCAGCAGAAATTATTTTTTTTAATTGTTTCAGTGTACTATTTGGTTAAAAATCTGCAAAACTAACTTTATCTATGACTTATAAGTTAATCTGTACTTATAATTTTAATTTTCTGACTTTTATGATATCTGCTATGTACCCAACTCTTTAGTGCCCACGCGCACGCCCATAATTTGTCATTACTTATTTATAGTTAAGCGACAATATGCACACAGGCAGGCAATTTTTACCTTTAGTTTTACTATTGTGTATTAACTAAGGGCTGGTTCATACTTATGTAAAAACGTCCTTTGGACAAAGTCGAAAGGACGTTTTTACATACGTTTATACGCTGTGTTTGTCCTTTGGACTTTGTCCAAAGGACGTTTTTACATAAGTATAAACCAACCTTAATACTCATTGTTTTATTAAAATTACATTGCGGGACTTTCTAAGAAATACAATGAGCGCCAAAAATCTTCTGTAGTCTTAATTGCATTTTTTTAATAGTTCAAGATTTATATCTCTCGCAAAAAAGACAAAATGTTGTTTAAACAATAGAGCCATTAGTGTAATTTTTTCTTTCCAACATTTTAATTATTTTAACGTTTCGGTAATTGCAAATCATTATTTTGAAACAGTTTTATTAATACAAAGCAATTAAAGCTGCATAGTTACACCACATTTACAGATGCATTAAGCAATAAATAACATAAAAAACAGGGAAAACCAGAAAAGTAAAAAAAAAATATAAAAGTTTTCTATGAATAAGCTTTAAATGATTATTTATTCTAAGGATTTACTGTATAAATGTGTTTGTTTGTTTAACAAATAGTACAACCTGCAATACTTTTACCCTTTTCCGTCCATTTTTACGTCAAAAATTTGTGAATTTTATTAGCTTTATTTGTGATGAAGGGTATAATATCAAACGTTTTTTATGATATTAAAAAAGTTGCTTTTTGATTCATAAGGCTCCCGGCCGTCAATTTAAAATACATTTTGACAGCTTAGCAGACGGAAAGAGGTAAACTTGAATTGAGCTCTGTTACTGAGTCAATCCAATAAAAGGGGTCAATTTTTATCTGCGGTTAAGATTTCCGCGCGTATACCATTCAACTCGCAAAAATATTTAAAACATTTATCAATGGTAGACAGGCGAAAATCATTAGCCACGGATAAGTGACTCACTTTTTAGTGGACCGAGCCTTGTAGACTAAATTGCACGAACATATCTCATTTTTTTAAAGGTGGAGTTCCGCCGGGGCGGCCGCCGTTGGCCGAGGGCGCTATCACCCAGCGCACTGTGAGGCAGGTGGAGAGTAGCGGCGGCGGAACGGTGGGCCGGGTCCCGTTTACCCCGCCGAAATTCAGCGGGACGCTAAAACCCGCCCGCCTTTTCGACCCCCGCCAGGACGCCGAGGTACTCAACAAGGCCCTCAAGAAGTTCGTGGCAAAGGACACCAAGACCGTCATGAACATCTTGTGCCAGCGATCCAACGATCAGAGGCAGCAAATCGCAATGGTCTACAAGGAACTGTATCAGAAGGTGAGTTGCTTGATGGAAGTAGTAAGTAGCCGTCTAACCGTGTGATGAACGAAAAACAACATAAAAGAAATGTATAATAAAAGCTTATAGTATTTAGTGGAAATATTCATTTCATCTAATAGCTTCCAATGGATACCTTGGCTATATTACATAGATACATGACCTTAAGCATTAATAGTTACAACAGTTACAATACAGTTAATAGTTACAATAGCTCTAAGCTATAAGCGTAAGTTTAATTTTTAATTTTTTAGGATTTAACGCAAGAATTAAATGGCGCTTTGGGTGGAGACTTCAAAGCTTTGATTTTAGCTTTGATGCAACAGCCCGCTGAATATGACGCTGCTACGCTCCGAGAAGCGATGAAGGTAAATTATGCAAATTTATCTAGTTTTATTTCCATGAAATGAATTGCGTATGGTTAGATAGATGACATGACGCTCCATTTAGCCATAGGCAGTTCATTTCATAATTTTGCGAATGGCAAAAAGACCAGCCGGTGGCGGTACGGGGTCTTTAGAGTCGTAAGTAGGGAACTTGGAGCCGCCAAAAAAATTTTTTATCTTTTTTTAGGCTTTGCTTAGGCTTACGAATAGGTTTCAGCGATGTTTATTTTTGGCTCCAAGTTCCTTTGGCTCCATCGACCCTAAACCCCGGTGGCTGAAATTAAGGCTGGCCGAATTTAAGTCAGTTACCCTAAGTTATTTGGCTGCACTTTATCATTCTAAACATTAAAATGTAAATTAATAGGAGTGTTTTAATAATAATAAACATTTAAAATATTTAGGGAGCTGGAACTGACGAAGCAATTTTAATCGAGGTTCTTTGCACCAAAAACAACATGGAACTTCGTGGAATCGTCAACGCCTATGCTAAACGTAAATTCAAAATAAAAATTATAGTTTTTTAGAAAACCGAAATAAGTTTTTACGATGTTTTTTTTATTAATACCCAAACCTAATGTTTTTATTATTCTTTAGTTTTAAAGAGAATCAAAAATCAGGAATGTCACAAATCAACCTGTGTTTGTTGCAACATAGATGAATTAAAAAAATTTATTTAAATAGAAACTTTAAAACCAGCAAAACAAAAATCAAATATCGTCAGTTTTCTTTTAGATTTTTTATTAAAAGTTATTTTACCAGTTACTTAACGATTTTTTTAAACTCTAGTTTTTAGTATTCAAGCGTGACCTTTCCGCGGACATCAAGTCGGAAACTTCTGGAAAATTCCGGTCGCTTCTACTGAAAGTATTGCGGGGCGCCAGAGACGAAAGTCTATACATTGACTCTGGAAAAGCCCGTCGGGATGCTGAGGTAAAACAGAATAGATATTCACGAAAGCTTTTAAGCCTGGTTTACACTACATCACTTAAGACGTATGACGTTAACTTATGACGTATACTTATGACGTATGACGTAAGACGTAAGCGCCATCAGTTCACACTACGACGTCTAAAACGCATGACGTAAGACCTCTCAGTTGTTTTAGGCATTAAAAACAATTTAATTTTGTCTCTAAAATGGCCAAATTTTAAACGTAAATATTGACTCCTTAATTTCAGCATGTTTTGGCTTTTTCATCGTGTAAAAACAAAAAAAAGAGAATAAATACGTTTGTGGGTAAATGCTAAGGCAAAATCTTGTTAAAACTCAAAACTCTTAAAAAATTTCAAGCGTCGCCGTCGAGATAAATATATAAACGTCCCAGTGTCTTGTATAACTAAAAACGTTTTATAATTGTATTTTTTGAAGAAAAAACGATTTTGTAGAAATGTTACATAAGTATTTACAAACGCTTCTTATTGATTGTATCCTGCACAAATAAGTATTCGAAAACATTAACTTTCAATTGTTTTCAAATTATAAATTCAAAAAAGGTCAAAATAGACATAAAATTTGATATTTGGTCAATTTCGGGCGAGAGTTATCAGCTTTTTGACCTGAATAAAATTTTTTCACATATTTTATTGCTTGGAATAGCTGTTTACATTTTTTTACAGTGTAACATGCAAAAATTTAAAGAAAATACAACAGAAAAATTGATTTATCATCCACAGTTAGTAAATTTGCGCAGTTTGTTTTTCTTCGCTTACGTCAAAATTGACGTAAGGATAGAGCACGGTTCTATCTCTCTTACGTCTTAAGTCATGCGTCATACGTCTTAAGTATGATAGTGTGAACTGATAAAATTTACGTGTTACGTCTTAAGTGCTACGTCATACGTCTTAAGTAATGTAGTGGGAACCAGCCTTTAGGGTTGCCTTTAGAGTTATAAATTAAAGAATTGTTTGCTTCAGACATGGTGTAAAGACAAATTTTATTAAAACACGTTTATTCCAACGTTTCGATCATATAAAACAGATCATCATCAGGGATCTAAAAGTATAACAGATGTAACACGATAAAATAATAAGTCAAATCTATTAGTCAAAAGAACGCTTAATGTAACAAATTACTAAAAAATAATAACTGTAAAAATATTATAAGGCATATTTCTTTAACAAAAGTGTATAAACAGGCGGAACAAGATTAGACATTTCAACAGAGTGTATATTTAAGAAATTAGGATTACTTTTGTTAGCAAATAATATAACAAGCTTCTTTAAAAAATAAAAAATGATAATTTTCATCAATCGAGAGGAACTTAGAAAATCTAAAAATATTACTGGTATTAAAGGTGCAGTATACTAATTCATGGTGTATTTTATTTTGCGTTTTAATTAATATTAATCGATGTATTAGGTCACACTGAGAAAAAATTGTATTACACCAAAAATTAATTCTCAACGGTTAACGAGTTATTAACAAGAATACTCCTTGGTTATTTCCAATGTTGTTTTTTCTACACCATTTTTCAAAAGAAAACATTTTTATTGGACGGATATTAATAAAACTTAATAGAAATCATGCTAGGGTAATAAAAAGCTTAAGTTTTAAATTTGGTTCAATTCAAAAAAGTATTAAATGAGTACTGTCATTTTCAAAAAAAAATTAATTTGTGTTTTATAGTTGGTGTGTTTTTTGGTGTGTTTTTGTTTGCTGTAATTCTGTAATTATTTGTTAGCTAGTTAATGTTTTACTTTTAAAAATATATGAACTGCCCACAAAAAAGACATTTCACTTCTTTAAGTTTTAAATTTTGCAATTATAAAAATATTCTAAAACACACCATAAACCAAACACCAAACATTATTTTTGGAATATGATATTTTTAAAATGGCATTATTCATCTAATATTTTTCGTAATTGAACCAAATTTAAAATTTAAGCTTTTTGGCACCTTAGCATGAATTCTATGAAGTTTTGTTAATATTCGTTTAGTAGAAATGTTTTGTTTTGAAAAATGGTGTATAAAAAACACATTGGAAATAACCAAGCGGTATTCTTGTTAATAACTTGTTAACCGTTGAGAATTAATTTTTGGTGTAATACAATTTTTTTCTCAGTATGACCTGATACATCGATTAGTATTAATTAAACAGCAATAAAAAATACACCATGAATTAGTATACTGCACCTTTAATTGATTTTAATTTTATTGTTCGTATTTTTGTGATTTTAATTCGATTTCGCACTTAATCTCAAATATAAGACAATTTAAAAGTAAGTTAGGAGAATAAACATTTTTGGTTAAAACTAACATTATGCAGTTTTGTTCCTTTTTTGTACTTTTAATAATTAATTTTTGTAGTAATAATTAATTTTAAGAGTTTCAAGTTTATTTTATTTTCAGGGAATCGGAACGAATGACGCTCTCTTGGTCTACTGCGTTGTGTCTCGCTGCGAAATCGACATGGTCCAGATTAAACAAAATTTCCAGCGCATGTATACGAAGAGTTTGGTAGTACTGGATCGTGGTAAGTGGGAATAATGTTAAACTATCGGAGCTACTATTGTCTCGTGCTTTTGTTCGTCGTATAAAAATAAGTTGCATATGATAACCAACTAAAAGAAAAGAAGAAAGATTTAAAGATTTATAATGACTTACCAATTGACAATCGTGTCATTATAAATAGCTTTGTTTTGTTTTGTTTTTAAATTTGATCTGTTTTTCATTATGAAATTTTTTAAATTTAAAGAAAAAAATATATTATTCCGGTAAGGACAGATCTTGATACTGCTTTCGATAGGTTGAAAAGGGTAAAAGGTAGCAACTTGCATAAGAAGCAGATAAAGGAAAACAAAACTACCTAAAAGGCAGGTACGAAACAGTTAGGAGACAGGTGGCACTCCCTCCTATGTTAAAGCGTATACATGTAGCAGGCTGGTAGGCTGTTAGGAGGTATCTAAAGTCTGGTTCATATTTCGTCCAAAGTGTCCAAAGGACAATTTTGACGAAGTAAAATTGTCTTTTGTAAATCCAAAAGTTTCTTTTGGACAGTTTAAAGGGCAGTTTAACGTGTCCACAACGTAAGTTGAAATATTTGGACCTGCTTTGGACTGTTCAAAAGAACTTTTGAATTGTCCAAAGGAGAATTATACTTTGTCAAAATTGTCCTTTGGACACTTTGTTCGAAATATAAACGATGCTTAAATCTACCTCGGAATCCAAAAGGAGGTAAATTTAGAATCTAAAAAGGTATATGAGAAAAGTTGGAGGCATGTATAGTAGGCAGCGAAATTTTCAATGGAGACAAATAGGAAGCAGGTAAAAACCTGCCTTACGAAATAAAGCATCCCATCCTTACCAGTCTATTTCACTACTACTACCAGACCAACACAAGATTGCCAAATATACCCAAAAATATTTAAAAAAAATTTAACTTCTTAAGGTCTATTCATACTTATGACAAAACGTCCTTTGGACAAAGTCCAAAGGACAAACCAAAACGTCCTTTGGACAAGCCAAAACGTCCTTTGGACTTTATCCTTTGGAGAAGTATGAACGCTACTCAGAATTTGTCCTTTGGACAAAGTCCAAAGGACAAAATCCAAAGGGAAAAGTCCAAAGGGAAAAGTCCAAAGGACAAAAGAAGTATGAATACGTTGTCCTTTGGACTTTTCCCTTTGGACTTTGTCCTTTGGACAAAGTCCAAAGGACTTTTGTCCTTTGGACTTTGTCCAAAGGACGTTTTGTCATAAGTATGAATAGACCTTTATATATCAAAAAATGAATAGTGGTTTTTTTGACGTTTTTAGCCACCAAATTATGAATTATTGGTTGCAATTTAACTTTATTCTATAATAAAAAAATTGAGCTGCTAAGTGTTTAGCATAAGTGTATACTGAACATACGCGTATGTTTGTGGTATTCGTTGAAAAATTTTTTTTTAATTGTGGTATCCGTATATGCCAAGCAGTCCTAACAAAATATTTTGTCTAATTTCTTTTTTAAAAATTTTTGCTGCAAAGCTTATTAAATCTTTCCCTATATTTTGTTAAAAAATCAATTACACGGTTGACATTCAGAATCTTTAAAAAACATAAGTAAAAAACAAGAAAAAATTGGCTAGAGATCTTTTACTAACCTGAAGTGTCGTTTCGTATTGATATTAATTCAAAAAACCATAAATTCACCAATACGTTGCTAAGAAACCATTGGGAAAATAATAATTTGTTTAACCAGAAATATTAACCGTATCCGAACTCAAAATTAATTTATAAAAAATCATCGGTTGAATAATTTTTGTCTCTGCTTGTTTAGTGCTTGCGCGTGATTTAATTTAAACATATAAACTAATCACATAAAACTTTTGACAGTATTTTTCAATAATATCATGACAGGATTATTTATAAGGCGGAAATAATTTAAATTTTCACTGTAAAATATTTGAAAAAACCGAATTATTGAAACAATTCAAGTGAGCACATTGAAAACAGATATTAGCGAAAAAAATCCTACCAGTAAATAAGTTAATTTATACAAAAGTTATATTGGTGAATAGTTATTATTTTTAATTAAACTCAAAATTTTTATGAAGATCTTCAAGCAGATATTGTTGCATCGTTTTAAATTTTTTGAATCTAGCAAAACAAACATGGCATTTTGATTTTTACGTTTCAGTTATATTTCAAGGGTTAATTGTGGCACAAATTTAATTTGAATGTGTCAAATTTAAATTAAATTAAATTTTTGTTTTTAATTTTTTTCGTGGATTTTTTGTAACCGTTAAAAATTTTAAATTATTCAGAAATACAATGATCCATTAATTATCAAAAAATCTAATTATTTTAGTTTTGCTGATACAAAAATAGGTAATATTGCATTAATTACTAAAAAAATTATGCCAAATTTTTAAAAACAATTTTGTGGTTTAATCTTAACTAAAAATAATTGCCTCCGACAATGAAGTGCAAATTTAATATTTATTTTTATGTTATATGTTCGAAAAAACAACAAAACACGTGCGATTTTAATGTTTAACAATTTTCTTATTTTTGTTATTCCGTATATAGTAAAATTCCATGCTGAGCTACTTTAATTATTTGCTAATTTCTCTTGGTTTAGGGTGATACAAGCGGAAAATATAAGGAGTCCCTTCTTATGCTTGTTCAAGATTAAAATCGAAATGAACGGAAGAAGAAAATTTCGCATGGTTCGGATATTGGCACTTTCTAGTTTTAATTATTAAGCACTGATATTATATGTAGGATTAGTCAAATGTTTTAAATTTTATAGTGATTATAAAATATTCCATACATGACCAATAATTGTTGCACAATTCTTTTTCATTCCAACGTTTTAGTTGTTTATAACCAAAAATTGATGCGAAAAATCTATTCAAAAAATCACACGTGATAACTTGCAAAAAATTTTTATTTCAAAACGCACTAAATGTTTTTATCGCAGAAAGTTTACGATTAAAAAGTGTAGTTTTATTTAGATGTATAGGTTATTTCAGGAATTCGTTAAAATAGTGAATACTAGGTAATATTTTTACTGCTTGGTCTGTGCCACTTGCTTTAGAATTAGAATTAGTAGTTTATTTTTTAACTTTTAAAAGGGTTCTACACTACACAGCAATATTGTTTACTATGCAATACGGCCTTGAATTGTTATTAATTGAAATAAATTTTGATTTGGGGAACGCACAAATAATCACAATACAGTTTATTTACATAAATATTATTTTTAATTATTACCAAGTGGATCAAAATAAATATCAAGCTTATTTTACAGAAGGCGAAAAACTAATATAGTATACGATAAATGCGCAACGGACGAGCAGTGTCTTCATAAAAATACAAATGATTAAGACGTGCGTGCCTCTTATTTTAGTTCGTTTAAAAAAAAATTAAAATCTAAATTTTCAAAATATAATGTACAAATTCCAATTCCCAAAAATAATAATTGTAACGCTAGGTTTTAATTTATAAAATACTCTTCCCTTAAATCCTTTTTAGAAGGTTGATTTATAGTTATATTATGGTGTACTGGCCCAATAATGGTAGTGAGTTCCATTATGGTACAAGATAATATAAACGGCGACACTGTAAATCTAATGTACCAAGTGATCCGAATCATGAGAAAACAAACAAACAAACAAACGCTAATATATATTACAATCAAATTAGATTATTCGCCTTTTGGTATAATATAAATAAAAAAACAATTCAATTTTACCTGCAATAAATCGTTCAATATACCACGCTTTTTTGAAATTTTAATATTTTTTATTAATATGCTACATCTTTTAAATACATAAATTTTCATTTATTTTTCATTAAACTTTCTGCGACTATGCAATTAACATCAGCATATTTTTGCACTTTAGACGTTAAATTATTAAATTTATGGCAAAAATATTATATTTTAATACAAATTAATTTATGCAAATGAGCAAGAACTGAAAATTAAGTACCAGCAAAAATGTTTTTCGAAAATTTGGCATTAGATTTATAAATTTCGGAAAATGACACTTCTATACCCGCTTTGGTTTTTTCTAGAAAAATGGAAGCACCATAATTACTGAAACAGAAACTAGAACTATACACTGAAAGAGATTTCTGGGAATTTTAATCGTAACTCTTAAATTTTACGAAGATGAGATTCAGGTCTGGAAAGTGCGTTTGCAACTGTTTAATCCCTTTGATACTTTGGTTGACAAACTGCGCTAAAACTACTACTATAGCTGAAATAAACATCATATTAAATTTAGATCCAGTTGCGCGCAAACTATCCTGATACAAATTAGACAAAATCGTAACAAAATTGTCACTGCTCATACAAATTAAACAAAATGCAAATTAAGTAATACAAATTATTTATTACATGAGATTTACGTATTAAGTTTTTTCAAAGAATTGCATTACTGCAATCTGCAAATGAAGTGCTGCCTAAATTACAATATCATTTAAATGCATCGTAGTTGCAAAATCGTTCTTTGGAAACAATGATTTTTTATTTTTAAACGTCCTGCACAGGCGGCCTGCACTGCATGAAATTTTTCAGAGTAATAATTTTGTATCTTAGCCCAAAATCTCAATCCATAAATTTCCGCGCCGCATTAATTTTTCTGGGAGGCGCCGCCATTATACCGTTGCGAATTTATGAGTCATCGCAGTGAAAATATTTGAATGTGCAGCCTCGTCGCACGCGGTATCTTACTCAGCAGGCGCTCGTATACGTAGTTTTTATAATTTCACGGCATTTATGAATTCTTACACTTAAACAGCCGTTTTTTAAAATAATTATGATTCAAAACTATTTCATTAGGAAAGCTCACAGTTTACTCATAGACTAGAGAAAACCAAATATAAACACTTGAGCTATTGAAGACTTTGGGCCAGATTACATTTTGAATGGGGTTTTCAAATAATTCTATGATATTTTATTTTTAGATATAAACCGTTTAGCAAGTCATAATGTTTTGTTTTCGAAATAATGGTGTATAAAAATTGACAATTCTTGCGCTCAGAATAACTTGTTTTCAAGCGCTGTATCGATTTTTTCTCCATGCAAGACTATAACCGGGAAAAAACATGATAATGGTAACAAGTGCGTGAAAAGCATTTTGGTGTAATAAAATCTAATCCACTTAATTCCGTGAGTGGGACCTGTTTTAGTTCTAGATTGTAAATACGTTACAAAAGCGTAGTAAATCACGCGCAAGCACTGTTGCTGAGAAAGATTAAATTCTGTTCGAAATGATTACGACTGGAAAAAATATTCAGGTAAGCTTATCTCGCTAAGAAAATTCAATAAGTTCGAAAAAAGCTTTTAAAAAAATTCTTTTAATTGTGAGCTATGCTTCTGAAATAGAAAAATATCGTATTAAACTTTTATAATATGTATTTTCACATATAAAAATTAATTATGATATTTAATTTAATTGTAAGTAATGTATTTGTAGAATATAAAAATATCATATTAACCTTATATATGCATTTTTATATATACAATAGATTATGATACATAGTTTAAACCTTAATAAAATTTTGTTTCTAGCCGTTATAATTAAATAATGATTTAAAAACGTGATATATATACCAGCAAGTACAAATCTTAAGGCACAATTGAAACCCAAATAAACAAATATATATATATATATATACAAAATCAATCACATACAAAAACCTTACTCAACACAAGTTCATTTATGATTTTTTTATAAATGTAATTTTGAGTTCGGATACGGTTAATATTTCTGGTTAAACAAATTATTATTTTCCCAATGGTTTCTTAGCAACGTATTGGTGAATTTATGGTTTTTTGAATTAATATCAATACGAAACGACACTTCAGGTTAGTAAAAGATCTCTAGCCAATTTTTTCTTGTTTTTTACTTATGTTTTTTAAAGATTCTGAATGTCAACCGTATAATTGATTTTTTAACAAAATATAGGGAAATATTTAATAAGCTTTGCAGCAAAAATTTTTAAAAAAGAAATTAGACAAAATATTTTGTTAGGACTGCTTGGCATATACGGATACCACAATTAAAAAAAAATTTTTCAACGAATACCACAAACATACGCGTATGTTCAGTATAAACTTATGCTAAACACTTAGCAGCTCAATTTTTTTATTATACAATAAAGTTAAATTGCAACCAATAATTCATAATTTGGTGGCTAAAAACGTCAAAAAAACCACTATTCATTTTTTGATATATAAAGGTCTATTCATACTTATGACAAAACGTCCTTTGGACAAAGTCCAAAGGACAAAAGTCCTTTGGACTTTGTCCAAAGGACAAAGTCCAAAGGGAAAAGTCCAAAGGGAAAAGTCCAAAGGACAACGTATTCATACTTCTTTTGTCCTTTGGACTTTTCCCTTTGGACTTTTCCCTTTGGATTTTGTCCTTTGGACTTTGTCCAAAGGACAAATTCTGAGTAGCGTTCATACTTCGTCCAAAGGATAAAGTCCAAAGGACGTTTTGGCTTGTCCAAAGGACGTTTTGGTTTGTCCTTTGGACTTTGTCCAAAGGACGTTTTGTCATAAGTATGAATAGACCTTAAGAAGTTAAATTTTTTTTAAATATTTTTGGGTATATTTGGCAATCTTGTGTTGGTCTGGTAGTAGTAGTGAAATAGACTGGTAAGGATGGGATGCTTTATTTCGTAAGGCAGGTTTTTACCTGCTTCCTACTTGTCTCCATTGAAAATTTCGCTGCCTACTATACATGCCTCCAACTTTTCTCATATACCTTTTTAGATTCTAAATTTACCTCCTTTTGGATTCCGAGGTAGATTTAAGCATGGTTTATATTTCGAACAAAGTGTCCAAAGGACAATTTTGACAAAGTATAATTCTCCTTTGGACAATTCAAAAGTTCTTTTGAACAGTCCAAAGCAGGTCCAAATATTTCAACTTACGTTGTGGACACGTTAAACTGCCCTTTAAACTGTCCAAAAGAAACTTTTGGATTTACAAAAGACAATTTTACTTCGTCAAAATTGTCCTTTGGACACTTTGGACGAAATATGAACCAGACTTTAGATACCTCCTAACAGCCTACCAGCCTGCTACATGTATACGCTTTAACATAGGAGGGAGTGCCACCTGTCTCCTAACTGTTTCGTACCTGCCTTTTAGGTAGTTTTGTTTTCCTTTATCTGCTTCTTATGCAAGTTGCTACCTTTTACCCTTTTCAACCTATCGAAAGCAGTATCAAGATCTGTCCTTACCGGAATAATATATTTTTTTCTTTAAATTTAAAAAATTTCATAATGAAAAACAGATCAAATTTAAAAACAAAACAAAACAAAGCTATTTATAATGACACGATTGTCAATTGGTAAGTCATTATAAATCTTTAAATCTTTCTTCTTTTCTTTTAGTTGGTTATCATATGCAACTTATTTTTATACGACGAACAAAAGCACGAGACAATCGTAGTTCCGATAGTTTAACATTATTCCCACTTACCACGATCCAGTCTTCCAAACTCTTCGTATACATGCGCTGGAAATTTTGTTTAATCTGGACCATGTCGATTTCGCAGCGAGACACAACGCAGTAGACCAAGAGAGCGTCATTTGTTCCGATTCCCTGAAAATAAAATAAACTTGAAACTCTTAAAATTAATTATTACTACAAAAATTAATTATAAAAAGTACAAAAAAGGAACAAAACTGCATAATGTTAGTTTTAACCAAAAATGTTTATTCTCCTAACTTACTCTTAAATTGTCTTATATTTGAGATTAAGTGCGAAATCGAATTAAAATCACAAAAATACGAACAATAAAATTAAAATCAAAACTACAATTAAATATATTTTAAGCTAAACCTGATTTAAGAATCAAAATTTGAAAAAAATTAGAAACGCAAAAAAGCAATAATAAAATCAACGATAAAAAACCACAATTTTACCTTCATTGATTGATACAAACGCACGGCAAAGTGTGTGGGTTTGTCGCGTAGAGAATTGATAAGTGTCTGATATGCTTTGCCCTCGTCCCCTGAAAATTCCTTCTGGATCGCTTTTTCCACATCAATTCCAGTAAGTTCTTGGTAGTGCTAAACATTGTTAAAAGCATGAATTTTATTTAATTAAAAAATCATATTTTTTTGATTAGTATTAGTTGTTTACGGCTGATTTTTAATTTTCTTTTTGCAAGTTTATTTTTTAATTTTTTAAGAGATTACATAGTATGACGAATTTCTTTCTTTTTCTCTTTAAATTTTTACCAGCACGAAATAATACAGGAAAATAACTACTTGTTTAGTTAGTTATAGTATAAACACAATTTAATACGAACCATGATTTACAATTCGAAATACGTTTTAAATTTTTTTATAGTCATTGAAATTTGTGGCCTTATAATACGATAAAGCTTTAAAATATAAAACTAAGGTTATTTTGTTTAGAGTTTTATAATAATCTACTATGTTAAACTGGCCAATGAATTAAGTTGAAAATTAGCTACTTGTTCTATAAAAAAGGTTTGTTGTATAATTTATTTTTTTCCACTTAAATATTTACCCTTTCGAATTATTTCAGAAAAAAAGCGCGCTCCAAACGCAAGATAAGGCGTTGTCATCATTTCTCATTACTAAAATTTGCGTATTAAAGGTGCAGTATACTAAATCATGGTGTATTTTTTATTGCCGTTTAATTAAAACTAATCGCTGTATCAGGTCCCACTGAGAAAAAAAATTGTATTACACCAAAAATCAATTCTCAACGGTTAACAAGTTCTTAACAAGAATACCGCTTGGTTATTTCCATTGTGTTTTTATACACCATTTTCCAAAACAAAACATTTCTACTAAACGAATATTAACAAAACTTCATAGAATTTATGCTAAGGTGCCAAAAAGCTTAAATTTTAAATTTGGTTCAATTACAAAAAATATTAGATGAATAATGCCATTTTAAAAATATCATATTCCAAAACTAATGTTTGGTGTTTGGTTTATGGTGTGTTTTAGAATATTTTTATAATTGCAAAATTTAAAACTCAAAGAAGTGAAATGTCTTTTTTATGGGCAGTTTACTTTTTTTAAAGTAAAATTTTGAATAGCTAACAAATACTACCAGAATAACAGCAAACAAAAACACACCAACTATAAAACAAAAATTAAAATTTTTTTGAATAAATGGCAGTACTCATTTAATACTTTTTTGAATTGAACCAAATTTAAAACTTAAGCTTTTTATTACCCTAGCATGATTTCTATTAAGTTTTATTAATATCCGTCCAATAAAAAGGTTTTTTTAAAAAATGGTGTATAAAAACAATACTGGAAATAGCCAAGTAGTATTCTTCTTAATAACTCGTTAACCGTTGGGAATTATTTTTTTGGTGTAATACAATTTTTTTCTCAGTGTGACCTAATACATCGATTAATATTAATTAAAATTCAAAATAAAATACATCATGATTTAGTATACTGCACCTTTAATTAATAATTTTTTTCTGTTTATTCGGTTCTGACAACACGGAAGCGATAACACATCTGCGATTAAAACACATTAATGATCAAGAAGCGTTAATAAGTTTGCAGAACTGTCAATTTTGCAAACTTATTAACACTTTGTACTACGCTAATGACTTCAAGGAAAAAATTATTATTTTAAGTTTTTTCTTAATCAAAAACACCTGCAACTCTAAGAAATAATTTAAGATTTGTTCTAAGAAATCTTTTTGTATTAATGAAGTAAAATCATTGATTTATTAGATGTTTTTTTTTTAATTTTTTGGGTTTTGTTTTAAAACTTAGAACTTGTGATGTTTGTAACTAACTTGGATTACTAATATCACATCACTAATAGAAAGCCGTCCAGTGTTTTACTTCACAAAATATATTTATCCATCGCGACTTTGTTGTCTCATTAAAAAAGGAAACACCCGTCCTTTTTTTGTTGCAAAATTGACATA